>JAGVSP010001377.1:0-70060 GCA_022494985.1 Micrasema minimum | reverse complement strand
TAGACATACGAGAGAGATAAAAACACGATTCCTATACAGAAATGTGACGATTGGTGTGTCTTGTAACATGGTGTTCTCAGTTTATTGTCGACAAATTAAGAACTATAATATTTAGTATTCATAATGTATACATACTTGACCAAAACGGTTTGTTATCACTGGTGTAGTGGCCCATGGTACGCCCCTGTTGTTTGGGATTATTATTTTTCCCACTCTCCGCCTCTGTATCGATATTGAAGCGAAAACACAAAAGAATTCAGAAACTGAGAGAAATAAAAGGAAACATATTGATTATTGATGAAAGGTAAACTACAACACACGATGTAAACATTGGCGTCTCGTAACATTATTCAGAGATCAATCATCAAGTAAGTGATTTAAATCTGAAAGTTTTATTTATCCGTAATATTTATTTGTTTATTTACATTTCACATTTCATATAAAATCACAATTATTATAGAAACAAAATATGACGACTCACTCAGTAGCGACCCATGACAATGATCTGGCCCCGACTTACTAGATAATCCGTGTTGAGTCAGGGTAATTTCAATATAGTATTTTACATTACAGAGCATTTACATGATTTATATTTATGTGAAACAATTTTTTATATTTATGCAATTTAAAAAAAAAACAAAATTATGAATTTACACAACTCTATTTTTTCCAACATTTTCAATAAAAACACAACCCATTTGATTAATCCAACAATAAACAGTAATTTCATATTTGAAGAAGTCAGTTAATAATTTGAATTGCGTGTCCATTTAGTTAAATAACTTAGGCAGAGATGATAGAACGCCACACAACTCTGTCCTGACACACTTCCCTTGCTTCCTCGACATTCATACATCTGCCCATGCACGCACGCCGATTATTCCGACTTATTATTCTCTGCATACCCCTTCGGAGGTTAAAATTAATTATATTACATGAAAACAAGATGATTAGTCTTGCGCTTCGGAACCAGTCCAAGATACCACATATGAAATATTTTATGTGAAAAAACACATTTAAATAAATATTTCATATTGACCCCTGTCGGGAAACAAACCTATAACTTCGTGCCTGGTTTACCAACTACACCACGAGGTGGACAGTAATTGTTTAACTTAATTTTAAAAAAAAAACATGTTTAATTGTTTAAATTTAAAAAAAAAAAAAAAAAAACCAAAAAGAAACTAAATTCTGTTGAAGACGAAATAAAAAATAAAAATATTTTTATTGGAGACCGCAGATGAAAATAGTTTGAAAAAAAAGGATAATTAACTTATCTTATTTTTAGTATACAGGGCGTATAAACATTATATTTACAAATATGTTTGTATAATGTAGGTTCACTGGTCATCCACTGTTCACAATTCGTCGGCAGTTTGCGTCAGAGCTGCAGGACGTGGACTTGACTTGGAAGGATGCACGTGAGCTGGCGGACGATCGCTTGGCCTGGAGGCAGTTTGTGGAATCCATATGCTCCACATAGGGAGCGGATATGGTATTATGATGATGAAGCAGGTTGCATTATTTGCGCTTCGGGGATAATGTTAAAATATAAAATACATAACATTAACATAATCTCTGTTATTTTTAATTTAATATTTTGTAATTATTTCCCTTCTTCTTCTTGTATAAATATATCAATATCTTGTATTTTTTAAATATTTCTTTTTTCTTTTGCCTCGTGCATGCTGCTTGAAAGAGTGTGAATACATTCACATTGATTTTCACAGTATACCCACAAACAGGCTATGCCCTGGTGGGATTTTTGTTTATTTTTTCTAATGTATATGTGATTTTATGGATTTCATTATAGACAAAAAAAAAAAAGATAACGAAATACTTGGAAAACATTATTGACAATAATTGAGACTATTGTTTTCCAAATAGGTAGGGATAATTATTATCCCCAATTTCTAATTAATTCTTAGCCAACAAAGCAATAAAATTAAATGAGAGAACTGGTGATTTTGTACATAATGGCCTCCTTTAAAAACATTTAACTAGCAATAATAATCCCCGTAAAAAAATCCAAAACCCGGAAAAGAATTTACGATGGTTTGGTCATGTAGAGCGAATGAGTGATGAAAGAACGACTACAAGAAGTTATAATGCAAATGTATGTAGAAGCCGAGAAATACATGGCATGATCAAGTACAATAAGTACTTGAAAGTGGACATGAGAAAAGTGTGAACAATCTGCATGAGATGATGTATGAATGTAAGCGAAGGAAGTGTGCCAGGACAGAGTGGCATGGCGTTCTATCCTCTTTGGCGAAATGGCGTGATGGTTAGTTAGTTTGTCTTACAGTTTCAATTATAAGAAAAGGCATTTCTGTGCTAGACATATTCCAACGTAATAGTTTCTTTGATTATTCCATTCCATTATCCCCTTAAGTGCCTAATGCTACACGTATATTATTATAACGTTTGAATCACAATCTTTTCCACGTCATTAGCTGCTTCTTCTGGCACATTCTATTAGCACTTGGAGGCTTAAAGCTGTTAGATTAGATTAGATTAGAACTCAGCTTGGAAAGGTACCAAGAAACTACCAAGAAAATTAAATGAATTACTTACGAAATTAATGGATTTGACGTTTTTTTTGACAAACACTGGCTTTTTTGTATGGTAGTGAACCCTTATGTATGGTAGTGAAGCGTGGTGTTGGAAAAAGAAGCATGAAAGTAGACTGAATGCAGTTGAAATGCGATCTCTCAGGCGAATGTGTGGTAAGACTATGTTTGATAGGTGTACAAATGTCGAAATTAGAGCAGAGTGCAAGGCTGAGATAAGCATTATCGACAAAATTAAGAAAGGTCTTTTACTTGCTTCCTCCACATTTATACATCTTCTCATGCACGCACGTCGATTATTCCGACTTCTTACATGCCCACTTTCAAGCACTTGTTTTACTTGATCATGCCGATATATTCAAGAATAATTAGTACTGACAAAAAAATAAAACACTTTGAAACTTGAATACAGCAGAGCTTTCTAATTCTCAGATCGCCTTTGAAACAAAAACGGCCAGCTCTTTGTTTAAAAATATCGATAAATTTCCGGACCAGGAAGAAATAAAATATATCTGTGACAGGTTAAATGGCTTAAAATTGTATTGACTAAACTAAATTCTAGAAACAGTGTTAGACAAACAAAAGACGACCCTCTGAAGCAAGCGCGCATATGGTCCGACCACCCTTAAACTTAGAGTATCACATTCGAGCCACACAATAGAGTATAGAAATGTAACGTTTGAAGCATTTGAAATAATATTGTTGTAGGTTTTTAATATAATCTGCAATGCCAATTTTAACTATCAAATAGTTTTATAACAAGTAGAGTCATTAAGCCGGGAATCGAACCCGAGACAGAATGGGAAGATGACCACTTCGCCAAAGTAGGTATTAATTTTTACCAGGGAAGTAACAAGATTTATTGTTTTATGGCAGTTGGAAGCACGGGTACCCACATAGGCCTCGGGTAGGTACAGGGAAGCAGCGCTGAAAAAAAAAGGGCGTTGATCCTTTTTCGGAGATCGTCTGTCATTGGTGGATATTGACCAATGATAGCCAAGAGATTTGAGTGGGCGAATTTTTTATTTTTTTAATAATATCCTGAGGAATAGATAGGAAGAGGAAGTCGTGAGAAGTCGTACGTAATCCGCGGAAGAGAGAAGTCGCTCCCGATCCGCGGGAGGAGGAAGGTCGTTCACGAGCCGCGGGAGAAGATAGTCGCGATGAGAGTTCGAAAGTAGTGTATGTAAAGACAACCGCCATGTAGTGAAAGATTTGGAGGGCGCGGGCACGCCGCCCTCATTTTTGTGGAGGGCGGCGCAGAAAAAAAAAACGATTAAGTGAAAAAGATTTTTGAATAACGGACTAAGAAAAGTGTAATAATCGAAGCGATAACGAATTAAGAAATAATAAAAATGTAAGAGTTAACGATAGGAATAAAATAAGATAAAAAAGTTGCGAGTGATTTAAATTTAAACGATAAAGCGCGGGAGATAATAGATAATAAATTGCGGAGGAATTAATCAATCGAGTACCCGCGGAATGCGTCGCCCTCAAGTGAGAGGACAGTTCCCTTTCCGTGTAAAGGGAAAAGCAGATCCTGGACCATGGCGCGGAACGTCCCGCCCAGACCGATGCCCACGAGCAGCAGCTCCAATCTTGGTGGCAGGCATACCGATGTATGATGCAACCCACGCCAAGATGCTGCTGGCTTGTGACCAGTCGGAAACCGCCGTTCGGCCTACAGACGCCGAAGCGACCGTCTAGCCTACAGACGCCGCCTACCGTCGCGCACAGCGACCCACATCGTCCAACGGGACGAACACAGCAGCCGCCCTGGAACCTCGCCGCCGCCCTGCCGGCCGCGCCGCGCTGCTCAGCGCCGCCTTCGAGATCGCCGCCAACGCGGTCATCCATCATCGTCATCGTCAACTACCGCCGCCAACGCGGCCAAAATATTCGAGGAGCCGCCCACCTAACAACGGCGTAATCATCGTCATAGTTCGGCTCCCTAGGTTTCGTTTAGGTTAAGCTAATATTAAGGTATAGTTTAGATGATTTCTAGGTAATTTAGGTGAATAAGAATTTTAATTAGGTATTGGTCCTTTATATTCTAGTTAATTTTTTTTAAAATAATAAACATTGAAAAAGGACAATTTGTTTTATTCACAACTTCCCACCGCTTCTCCATTACAGAGTGATCAGACTTTGAATTTAATAAGTAAATTAAGTAGTAGCATTTAAATTTTAGTTTAATTTAATTTAGTTTAAATATTGGGGGGAAGAAAATATTGGGGGGTGAGTTTTTTTTTACCCCGTTCTTTTTGTCATCCCCCTTATAAAATTTTTCTTCCGTATTAAATGGCGGCCCAGAACGTGAGGCGTTTGAAAATGTAATTCAAAAAAATCTACGACCCTGAGATTTAGTTAAGTTAATTAAGGATTTTATTTTTTTAAAAAAATAATTCAGTCTATTTACCTTTGTATGGGAAGTGATGGTTGTCGTGAATAAATTAGTTAAGTTATCATCGGTATAGGATATTTGTAAAAGAGACAATTTGTGTTAAGTGTTTAAAAGTGGTTATAGGTCGACGAGTAAACGAAATTCGCGAGTGCGGTTAATGATAATTGATATGTGGAAGAAATGGAAATTCTGGACGTTCGTTCAATAATCTAGTGATGACTCTATCGCATTGTGTTTAGATAATTATCGTATATAATTTGTTTTAAATATTTAAGGCTCCAAGAATATGACATTTAATAACCGTGTAAGAGTCTTAATTGAAGTGGGAATCGAAGTACCTACTCGAGTGAAATATATTAAGCATGATAAATTTATTCATTTCGCGACGTTCGAATTAAAGTAAGGTAGCATTGTTTTAATTGATTCTATTGTATTTTTTTGTCACGGAAAGCGGGGTTATTTGATATATTCAAGAATAATTAGTACTGACAAAAAAATAAAACACTTTGAAACTTGAATACAGCAGAGCTTTCTAATTCTCAGATCGCCTTTGAAACAAAAACGGCCAGCTCTTGTTTTAAAAAAATCACAGCGCTCTTGAGGCGATTTCTCGCGAAAATAGCGCTTTATAAATCATCCATAAATAAATAAATAAATCGATAAATTTCCGGACCAGGAAGAAATAAAATATCTGTGACAGGTTAAATGGCTTAAAATTGTATTGACTAAACTAAATTCTAGAAACAGTGTTAGACAAACAAAAGACGACCCTCTGAAGCAAGCGCGCATATGGTCCGACCACCCTTAAACTTAGAGTATCACATTCGAGCCACACAATAGAGTATAGAAATGTAACGTTTGAAGCATTTGAAATAATATTGTTGTAGGTTTTTAATATAATCTGCAATGCCAATTTTAACTATCAAATAGTTTATAACAAGTAGAGTCATTAAGCCGGGAATCGAACCCGAGACAGAATGGGAAGATGACCACTTCGCCAAAGTAGGTATTAATTTTTACCAGGGAAGTAACAAGATTTATTGTTTTATGGCAGTTGGAAGCACGGGTACCCACATAGGCCTCGGGTAGGTACAGGGAAAGCAGCGCTGAAAAAAAAAGGGCGTTGATCCTTTTTCGGAGATCGTCTGTCATTGGTGGATATTGACCAATGATAGCCAAGAGATTTGAGTGGGCGAATTTTTATTTTTAAATAATAGCCTGATAGAAGGAAGGAAGAGGAGGAAGAAAGAAGTCGTACGTGATCCGCGGGAGAAAGAAGTCGTTCACGATCCGCGGGAGAAGATAGTCGTTCACGAGCCGCGGGAGAAGATAGGCCACCTCGCCATGTAGTGAGTGTTAATTGAAAGTAGTGCGCCGCCCTTAGAGTGCTAAGGGCGGCTCACAGACCATTTAGTGAAAGATTTGATAAATTAAGATCGCGGGCACGTAGCCCTCGTAATTTGTAAAGGGCGGCGCAGAAAAAAAAAAATAATAAGACGTTAAGTGAAAAAAGATTTAAATAATATAACGGAAAGTATAAAATAAAAAGTGTAATAATCGAAGCGATAAGTGAATTATCAGAAATAATAAAAATGTAAGATTAATAGGAATAAAATAATATAAGAAAATCGCGAGTGATTTAAAGTTTAAACGATAACGCGCGGAAGAATAATAAAATAGTAAACATAAATAAATAAGGGTCATTTAATGGCATTGCGGATGACCTGGCGGAATGCGTCGCCCTCAAATATAAGAGACAGGGTTCCCTTTCCGAGTACCCGCGGAAAAGTAGGCTGCAGATCCTGAACAAGGCGCGGAACGTCCCGCCCAAAACCGATGCCCACGAGCAGCAGCTCCAATCTTGGTGGCAGGCATACCGATGTATGATGCAAACCACGCCAAGATGCTGCTGGCTTGTGACCAGTCGGAAACCGCCGTTCAGCCTACAGACGCCGAAGCGACCGTCTAGCCTACAGACGCCGCCTACCGTCGCGCACAGCGACCACATCGTCCAACGGGACGAACACAGCAGCCGCCCTGGAACCCAGCGCCGCCCTGCCGGCCGCGCCGCGCTGCTCAGCGCCGCCTTCGAGATCGCCGCCAACGCGGTCACCCATCATCGTCATCGTCGACTACCGCCGCCAACGCGGCCAAAATATCGAGGAGCCGCCCAACCAATGGGCGTAATCATCGTCATAGTTCGGCTCCCTAGGTTTCGTTTAGGTTAAGCTAATATTAAGGTATTATTAAGATGTTTTAGATAGTATAGGTCAATTCTATTTCGGAATAAGAAGTTAATTAAGTCCTGGCCTTGGTATCCTAGTGTATTTTTTAAATAATAAACATTGAAAAAGGACAATTTGTTTTTATTCACAACTTCCCACCTCTTCTCCATTACAGAGTGATCAGACTTTGAATTTTAATAGTAAAATAAGTAGTAGCATTTAAAGTTTAGTTTTAATTTAATTTACTTTAAATATGGTTGAAGAAAATATAGGGGGGGGGTGAGTTTTTTTCAGATTACAGCTCACTGCTTTACCAACACTGCACTTAATCACCCACTCCACAGATGGCGCTGAAGAAAGTATTTCTTTACAATAATATAAAATTTTCATTGTTTTCGAAGAAAGAATCTTACATTTTCCTACTTTCCATTTCCGTTTATTTCTGCAACAGATATTTTAAAAGAATTTCAGCTAAACATAAATCAGGCAACAGAACACGTGAAATATTTCTGTGTATTTTGTGCTCATGTTTTTATTGGAAACTTTTAGTTTGGTTACCGGGAATTCCATGTATTGCGCCATCTGGGTTTACCACAATTGTTTTGTTACTGCGCCAACTTGTTTTCCTGAATTGCGACTATTGAAATATTGGGGGAACGACAGTTGGAAATGAAGCTGAAGTAAAAGTGTCGCATCGATTTGATGAAAATAACGGTAGCAGTGTCATATTGTGATAATACACTACGGGACAAAAAAAAGATGGTGATTTATATCTTAGGTGCGAGTTAAAAAAAAAAAATCGTAATTGATTTTAAAAATTCATAATGGAGTTCTGGTACCAACCCTTAAAAAAATTGAAAGTAGATTGAATGCAGTTGAAATGCGATCTCTCGGGCAAATGTGTGGTAAGACTATGTATGATAGGTGTACAAATGTCGAAATTAGAGCAGAGTGCAAGGCTAAGATAAGCATAATCGACAAAAAAAAGGTCTTTTACGATGGTTCGGTCATGTAGAGCGAATGGACGATGAAAGAACGGCTAAAAAAATCTATGATGCGACTGTGCCTGGATGAAGAAGTCGAGGAAGGCCGAGAAAGACATGGCATGATCAAGTAAAACAAGTGCTTGAAAGTGGGCATGTAAGAAGTCGGAATAATCGACGTGCGTGCATGAGAAGATGTATGAATATGGAGGAAGCAAGAGAAGTATGCCAGGACAGAGTGGTGTGGCGTTCTATCCTCTCTTCCTACCCCTTCGGGGAAATGGCGTGATGGTCAGGTAGTTATTTTTAAAATATCGTAATCGCGATTTCCCGCCAAAACAGGTCATTATATGGTAGCATGCGTACTAATATTTTAACCAAATTTTCATGCAAGTATTCATTGTACAACATTAAAAATATAAATAATAATAAATTATAAAAAAGTACATAGCTACTTCTCTGGTTCCTCGCATTAGCTATATATTCAGTACGACCCTTTTGTGCGCTCAGGAGACGGGTGCTTTTAAAGCATCCGTTTTTATAAGCTCCTTTTTTGATCTGAATATAATTTTTTTTTATTTTTCCCAGAAAATTTTCTAGTAAGTATTCATTTCTACTCACACAAAAAAAAAACGGATTTTTAAAAATAATATAGGACATTTTACAATTCAATACGAACGTTTTGTCTTTGTGTGAAAAAAGTTTTTTTTTTTCCTCCAAATTACAATGTAATAAGACCCTATCTGGCAGACACTATTTCATACGTCCCCTGCCGTACCTTATCACAATACCTATTAAAAAACCATCCTATCCATACAAAAAGGACACAGTCAAAGGACACACAAATGTAATAAGACCCGTATAAACGTTATAATTGTACCTATAAATGCTTCTCGATGGTTCCACTATGTAAAAATTAACCGAACGTCCTGCGCTGCGATTCTGTTAATTTTGTCAAACTACTTCGCATACAATTTTGTACTGAATTCGTATGCGCAGAAGTGTATTAAACCTTAGTAGAATCGCAGCGCTGGCGCTGGATCGGCGCGGACTAACCTAAAAGGTTAGACGCCGAAACTTCAAGGAAAATGGGCCTTTTTATACATACGCAATCGCCTGCCGACGCCGACGGCAGTTCAGTGATTCAGTATACTGTAAATAAATACGTGTTATATAAACACATCCCACCATGAATACTATACTGAACTAAGTCTTAATTGGTTAAAAATGAACTGAGAATACTACGTTGTAGCTGACGCTGACCGCCACATTTCTGCCCTAAAAGCATGTTTCCATCTCTTTTTAATAATCGAGGTATTAAATTAAAATCAGATTTCAATGAAACGGTTTTGAAATAAAATCACATTTGTGCGATTTCTCAAACGTTGACCTTTCTGAGTAAGTGCAGTTTAGAATTCACGGTGCAATATGCCCTTACCGATTAGTGTAAATAAATATTAAATCACGTTTGAGCAGCTTTTAAGATAAATGTTAAAACGTTTCTATAACATATATACCCAATTCAAATAAGATCCGGCATATTTATTTTAGAGAATCGAGGACGTGGGTAAAAAATTCTGTGTTTTTAAGTAATAAGCGAAATTGTACCTATATTTAAAATAAATTAGTTAAATTTTATATTAGATACCGGGATTAATTTTCTGAATCCGACTATAAAGTGAGCATGACGTCATATCTTTAGAATCAAGCTTAGCTTGGCTTATACAAAGAAGTTTAATAAACGCCTACTTTCAAAGTCTACCTATTTGATTCAACTCTTCAACTTCAAACGCTTTGATTTCAAAAATCCTTTATCCCGCGAATTGTAATGAATTAAAACAGCTTATTAAAGCTTAAGAAGATACCTATTAAATTTTCTTCCATTACTTTTTGCGTTCCTGTAAACGCCTATGAACTGGTGGTGGCCCAGTGGTAGCGTCACGGTCTCCAAGATAAAATTAACAGTAGTTCGGGGAGCAGTGTTACCAGAGTTATAAGAATTCTGACACCTAGTTTAAATATATCGATGAAATCTTTGGATAATTTATTTTTAATTTGGTAAAGTCGCCATACTGGAACTTAAGCGTAAAATTAATAAACAATTATACAATATTCGTGAAATGTAGTGTAAGATTGTTTGCAATGCACAATTTGTTACGGACAATTGAAAGAATGGAAGAAATAATTTGATTACTTGATTAACTTTTTTTAATCCATGGCGTCCTGGACGCCCACTGTTGACAATTCGCCGCCAGTTTGCGTCAGAGCTGCGGGACGTGGACTTGACTTGGGAGGATGCGTGGGAGCTGGCGGCCGATCGCTTGGCCTGGAGGCAGTTTGTGGAACCCATATGCTCCACATGGGGAGCGGATATGGTATGATGGTGATGATGGTTTAATTTTTTCATTTGAAAAAAAATCATATTCCCTTCCAAAACTCTTCGTCTATGAAAGTATATCTATTGAAATACGTATTCACTTCAATTGTTTCGTGAAAAATAACAAAAAAAATGAAGAGAAGATTTTTCAACATTTAAATTGAATTATAAGATTTTAACCTTCGTATTAAAGCGACCTGATTTTTTAAAATGACAGTCAAGTGTTAAAAACTACGACTAAAACATAAACAAAAAGGTAGGTACCATGAATAAAAAATACTTTTCAAGTCGCTGATGTTAAAAACAAAAATCACAAAAAAACTTAAAAAGGCTGGAGTTTAATTATTTACATTTTATTTTAATGCCTCGATTCGGAACTTTGGCATCCTTTGAATTTTTATTGCGAATTACCAAGTTCGAGGCCTTCCTTCCAAGTTCTTAATACAGGAAAAATTCATGAGTTACAAATTGAAATTCTGCACTCGCATACAATGCCATAATAGAAGATGGTGTGATTCCGACTGCGAGGCGGAGATACTCATATTTTCAATCGGGTCTCTGAATTGTATTGACTAGCGAAATTTCTTCTATACAGGGTGTAACAAAACTCGATGTACAAGCGGGAAACCAGTGAATCTACATCGTATTTAAAGTCGAATGTGTAATATGAATTTTTAATCTAAGAATGAAAATATATATTTTTTTTCTTCTCACAAAAGTTTTCACAAGTATGGCAGATTAAGTAAAATTGCTCAAATTCTTATTAAAATGCGTTTTTTAATGTTGCTTTCTTTATGGATAGTATTAATTTTGAGTTAAATACATGATATTTGATAACGATTTGCAAAAAAAAAATCTAAAAAAAAATCAACTTCATACTCAATTTTCTCGAAAACTAAGGGTCAAATCAAAAAATTTTATTCTGTAAAATCGACTCTAAATATTATGTAGATTCACTGGTTTCCCGCTTGTACATCGATTTTTGTTACACCCTGTATACAGAATGTTTATTATAAATTAACATACCTACTCTACATATTATATACTGCCCGTCTCGTAGCATAGTGGTAGCGCATTTGACTACTGTGCAAGAGGTCACGAGTTCGATTTCCGTAGGGGGTCAACGTGTAATATGCAAAATATGAAAAATATTTACATGGGATTTTCACATTAATATTGGACTGGTATTGAAGCGTAAGACCGATAATACCACCTTCATGTAATAAAAGGATTTAGATACACTACACTTGGTGTACCAACGCAGTGCCCTATGCACCATTGGGTGTGGATAAGAGAAAGTAGTAGAAGTAGTACTCGTATATTATAATATGTAAAGTATATTACCACTACTACTTTCCCTTACACCAAGTGCATTGTATCTCGATAATTTTAGTACATGAAGGTAAGATGATCAGTCATACGCTTCAGTACCAGTCCAAGGTATCACACATGAAATATTAATATGAAAATCAAATGATAATAAATATATAGCCTACGGGAATCGAACCCGCGACCACATGCACGGTAGTCAAATGCGCTACCACTATGCTACGAGGCGGACCGTGCCCGTTTATTATTTATATGGTACTATTCATTATCCTCACCAAATGGTACATAGGGCACTGCATTGATATACCAATTCATTGAATATTGATCATTATTATACACACTTACATGTACATAATAAGTGCTTAAAAAATACAAATCAATTCGTGGCGGAGTGGGGATTAAAACCAGGGATCTTTGGACTCTGTGAAAATAAAATATAATCAATTACTTGAACTGGTATGTATGTAAGCATGATATAGAAGTACAACAAATTGCATCTCTCACTTCACGGTAACAAACTTTTCAATTCAAATGTTAACGCAACTATCTCGGGGAAAAGATAAAAATCTTTAAATTATGCAATATTATTTAAATACTTGTTTTTTATATCGCTCCCCCCATCATCGTATTTCTAACTAACTCAACTTTCTAACTTTTAACTCACTTTTATGTACATATAATTTATTTGTAGTAATCTTACGATGGTAATATTTTTCTTTCTTTTTTACCTATTTATGATACTACATGTGAAAACCTCTAATTGGTCTACTCTGTTTTCTTTTAATGTTTATTATTATATATTATTTATTATAGCAGCTCATTATAATCATTATTGGACTGTTGGTTTTCCTATAAATAAAAAGGACTTGCGATACAAATAAATACGTTAAATTATTTTAAAAAGTAAAGCTTACAAATACGCTTCTGGTCCATATATAAAAACGAGGGAAAAAATCACTGCTCTAGTGTAAAATTCCAAGGAGAAAAACGGAGACTTCGATTGTATGGCGAATCACGTTATAGCCTTTCTTTAATATATTTAAGTTATGATATCGCTCGCTGAATACTGAACTGCATTACCTACATAAAGTCAATATTTGGGAAAGCGCAAACATATGATTTTATTCCGGTTTTGTTTCATTGAAACTGGATTTAATCTCCAGGTATGAAAGAGATTGAAACGTGATTCGTTTACAGAAATGTAGCGGTCGCGATCGGGTATTCTAAGTTCATTAGGATTTAGTGCAGTATAATATTCATGGTGCGATATGGTTCTTTGGAAAGCTGGAGGGATGAAATTTCTCCGAGAAATTCGAACTACTTGTATTTGTGGGTCTTTTTAAATCGCCCGTCTCAGTATGGGGAGGATAACTCGATTTATTGTTTCCCTTTCTTTATTCGTTTTCGTACAAATACAAAAGGTAATTCATTTCTTTTGTTTTATGCCTCTAAGTAAGCGCATGCGTTCGGTTAGGCTAGTTTCACAAGAGCCGTGCCGCGTGAGACCATCCGGATCCGGATACCCACCGAAAAATCTGTACATTTATCAGCTAGCCATATCTTTAAAGTTAAATAATCATATTTGATAAAATGATGTGTTATTACTTGATTCGTTCATGTATGACTGAGCTGTGTATCCGGCGTTACCCGGTCTTGAAAATAAAATTATTAATAAAGAAAGCATAATGGGGTTCTTCCCGATTTTTTATTTTTTATTTAAAAAATTGATTGCAAAATTACAATATCTAGGGAATTTTTTAAAATTTTTTACGATGTCATATGAAGTTTGAAATAGCGCTTTTTCAAATCGCTCGCAAAATCCTCCATTTGGCGCGCATGCGGAGTGACGTCACAGCAATATAGGCGATCACTACGGAATGAATTTCACGCCTTTCACGGTCAACGGGTATGACGTCATTAGCCAATAACGGGCGTTAAAAATCATTCGTATTTTCGTGTTTTTAAAACATAAATTTATTAATTAAAACCAAATTTTTTGATCATTGTGTTTTATATCGTTGAAATTGTAAAAATATACTTTAAATATTTATAACGTTTTCAAGGATATTCATGCTATCGGGAAGAACCCTATTCTGGGGGTTAGTGCTAGAAGTGCCTATGTGAAAAAAGTGCATTGTTCAGGAGAGGGAATTGATTGTTTCTTATAAGCAATAGTTGTTTATTTCTTTTAACATAATATATACATTGTGATTCTTTTCTTAAACACCTTTCAGTGGCTGACATAGGCACATATAGCATTAAAATAATGGTTATTTATGAGTGGTTTCTGATACCTAACGCATTTTGACCCAAATCTGACATAGGGACTTCTAGCATTAACCCCCAGAATTAAACTGGTGCATGGCGGTCGACTGTTTGGCTTGGAGGCAGTTTATCGAATCCATATGCTCCACATAAGGAATAGAATTGAGTTATGATGATGATCACCAATAATCAATTTATTTTTTGATTGAAATGGCATTTATTTTGTAGAACTCCATGATATATCTTTAGTAAAAATCCACAGATGTTCCTCTCCCTATTCTTAAAAACTGTAACTAATAAGCCAATATTGTATAAAATAAGATGTAAATGTTTCAACGCAACAGTTTGATAATGCCCTTACAAGGCGAAACAATTGTCACTAACTTGATAATAAAATCATGTAGAACCAAAAAAAATCGTTTTTTATTTTTAACATAAGACAATTTATTTTTATTTATCCCGTAAATCTAGTAAAAGAAAGAACTGTGTTTCATTTTAAATTAAACGCTTAATTAAAAAATAGATCTCCTATTATGCCTGGTAGCCACAAGGCACATTAACGCTCCTATGTTAGTGTCCGGTGGCTATTCACGTGTCCACTAAATTTTCATTAAAATCACTTCAGGCATTTTAGAATTTTGAGGAATTTTGTTTTTGTGAATTCTTTTTTGGTCATATTAAACTTTTCATTCTGATAAATTACATGTAGGTACTTATAGGTACATGTAGGTACTTACTTAAATGTTATGTTAGCTCGTATGCACAACTTCACACAAATAAAAATATTCTCATTATTTATACATAATATTTTATTTAATAATTTTCAACATAAAGACCGGGCATCGCCGGGTGCTCAGCAAGTATTTAATATTTATTTAAATGTGGTTGGTTTGTTAATGGTTTATATCTGATAAATCGAACATGCAATGGAGCGTTATGTCATCAGATATTCAATATCACCATTACAATATACCGCCTATTATTATCTGATTAGCGTATCTGCCGATTTTTGGAACTTGTATATTTATGCAAGTGAATGCAATTTCGCATATAACTAAAGACTTAAAAATAATTAATTTTCTACATTAATAAATCATGTAACCACACTACTTCATACACAAAAATACTTAATTTTCTAGAAAGAATATCTATTTTACAAACTTTTAGTAACGGTGTCTCTCTAAAAAAAATGCATTTTGAGATGGCTCCGGTTAACATTAAAGATGGACTATGTGACTTATTGCGCATTCTGTGTTCTGAGATATTAATGTAGTCGATAATAATTGTATTTTTTTTTCAATATTTTCTAAGATAATAATTTAAAAAAACTTGATTTTATGAAAAAAGTAAGAAAAATAAAATGTTATAGATCCAAGTGTTAGTTTCTATTCAGTTTTATTAAAACAGTTATTTTATCGATTAGATAACCAAGATCAGAATGTGCTAAAAATTATATACTTACCAATACTTTCCCTTATCCGCACCCAATGGTGCATAGGACGCTTCGTTGGTACACCAAGTGCAGTGTATCTTGATCATTATAGGTATAACATGAAGGTAGAATGATCAGTTTTACGCTTCAGTACCAGTACAAGGTATCACACATGAAATGTTAATATGAAAATGGCATATAAATCAATATTTCATGTTGATCGTCTACGGGATTTGAACCCGCGACCGCATGCACGGTAGTCAAATGCGCTACCTTTATGGTACGAGTCGTATTCAAAATCATACTCCCCTTTTTACTGCTACGTTCCCTTATCGGCACCAAATTTGTTACGTATTATATTGTATGTTTGGAAAAATAAACAAAGTAAATAAATGGTGAATAGGGCACTGCATTGGTACACCAAGGATGGATAAATATCCTACCTCTTTTACAAATAATGACGTGATTTACACAGTGTGTGTGAACAGAGTCTTATACTCCTAGCTCTGTTCAATATCTGGAAACATTCTAAGGGAACACCATACAAACTTTGGTAGTTTTAGGATTACTTAAACGTTAATTGTAGGCTCATCCATAAGAGTTAAGATAGCGTTTTTCCCTTCGATCTTTAACTGCTAAACTTCTGTAGTTAGTTACCCTTGTTTCCGTTACTGGATTGTAATAATTTCCCTTATTGTAATAAAATAATAGTCTTGTATGTATAATATAATAATATTGTGTATCCTCCCAAAACTTTGATATAAGTATTTAAGATAGCTATGTTCTTAAGCATATTCATCGTATCAAATCTATTTGTCTACTAAAATCAAAGACAAATCAAGTAAGTATTATCCTTTGAATTTAATCAAAATCTCAAGAAACTTACTTTCAAAAAATATGAATCTTTGAATAAACATCTATTTTGGAGATTTACCGATTATCGCGTTGAGCAATATAATCTTAGACTTACTGTCAAAAATCCTATGCTCTTAGCTATTGCCTTTTTAAGTAAAGAAAATAAATATTTTTTTAATTTTTAAGATGCTAATTACGAAAATAAGAACCTACGCGATCAGGAAAGATTTAAAAAAAAGGGTCCTACTTGATGACTCATATCTCCGTCATTTTATAGCTTTTTTTAATTTGTCATCATTTCAATTAATTCATAAAACTACTATAAAGGTACATGTGTGAAATGAAAATTGTTCTGCATATTTAAAAACTGCCTCAATTGAAAAAAAAACTAATTAACCTAACTTAAGAGGAATGGCTGCCACGTGTCCCGGTGCGTCGCTCCATATATAATATAATCGTAGTCCTAGATTTTCTCCCTGGAATTAAACACTAGAGCAATGTTTTATTTATGAACCCAGAAGTGTTTTTTTTTTTTTTATTATTTTTCTAGTATTATTTTTTATAAATTATTTCTTAAAGGTGATAAACACATATTGATAAAATAAGATGACTCATAAACGTTTCTTGTGCTAAGATCCAGGGAAAAATTGACAGTTATTCCTCTTAAGCTTCTTAATAATCGGCTCATACTTCTTCTTTCCTAAGCACACAATGGAGAGGAAATAGTCCTGCTCTAGTTTCGCATTACTGAAGTAACAAAGGATATAACTCTACCATTAACATGTTCGTGTATAGAAACAGAACAGAGGAAACTAATACTTACGCGTCTGGTTTATACATACATCTAGAAAAGAAAAAGAAATAGGATTTATGTTCCTGCCGGGAAAAAAATTCTCTAGGGCTTGGGTGTGTTCACTGTAGGGATGAAAATCGCCAAGAAATATCGGCATTACAAGAATCTATCGATTTCAACAACAAAATAAAAATTTTCTCTGACGAACAAGTTTGATTGAAACTGTAAAATAAAAAGGAAATTTGACGCGTAGCATAGTGATATCGACATATTTCTCGAAAAAGGATTTAGGGGAGTAATCTCCAAATTGCAACTCTTTCTGGATTTTTTTTTTCCATTTTTTATATACGTTTTGTAGTCAAATGAATGATGAAAGAACGTCTAAAAAAACTGTGATGCAAGTGTGCCTGGGTGTAGAAGTTGAGGAAGGCTGAGAAAAACTTGGCATGATCAGGTAAAACAAATACTTGAAAGTGGTCATGTGAAAAGTCGGAATAATCGGAGTACATGCACGCAAGTTTAAATGCAAGTGTGCCTGGATGTAGAAGCCGAGGAAGGCCGAAAAAGACATGGCATGACCAAGTACGACAAGTGCTTGAAAGTGGACATATGAAAAGTCGGAATAATCGGCGTATGTGCATGAGAAGATGTATGAATATAGAGAAGCAAAGGAAGTATGTCAGGGCAGAGTGGTATGGCGTTCTATCCTCTCTGCCTACCCCTACGGGGAAATGGCGTGATGGTTAGTTAGTTAGTTACATGCATGAGAAGATGTATGAATGTGGAAGAAGCATAAGTGTGTCAGGACAGAGTAGTATGGCGTTCTATCCTCTCTACCTTCCCCTTCAGGGAAATGGCGTGATGGTTAGTTAGTTCGTTACATAATTGTATTATTAATTTTATTTTATTTTACTAATAATTGATTAAGAGTGAATTGGTTACCTGTAATATTATTAATAACTGAATAAATAAATTATGACTCAGGTTTAGGACCTGATTATTATTGTTTTTGGTGATTATTTATCAAATAATTGTAGATCTGATTTTTTATATAAAAGAAACTAGCTCTTACGATAAACTCAAATATTGAAACTTTGGGCTGCTTTCAAATAGTCGGAAATAACTGTTTCAGAAGGCAGGAAACAAGTTGTGTTGGAGTGGGATTCGAACCTAGAGATTTTGATCCGGAGTCCCCGAATCTACCACTAGACCACAACCCGGTTCAATATTACAATCACTTCTTTGTATATTTGTAAAAATCACGCCATTACGTTAAATTAATTTATTACTGTAAATCAATGGTGTGATGAACTTTTGGTAGAATTTTTAATATTTTTTTTTATTGAATAATCATGAAAGGCACAAAGAAATTTCATTGCTACCATCAATTTGTTTAGCAAATAAAGTACAGATTTTATGTTTGTTTGACTAAATTCTGTAACTCAAATTACCTACATATATTTACCTTTTCACAAGAGTGATGTGGTTTTGAATATGCCGTGAGATATGACCCAAAGATAAACAAGCGTGACTCGTAAACCTACGTTTGGTTACAAGGCTTTATTACGAATTAAGTTTTATTTAATTTTCAAGAAGAGATAAAAGCTTTTATTTAATTTTTAGGTTATATAAATACGAGTACCTACACATAAAAGACTAACATTTTAGGTGTAAGTAAAATCTACATAAATCCCTACAGACGAATGAAATTATAAACTACATTTTTAGTGCCCAAAAATTTATTGTCAAAAAAACATTTTTCTTTTATAAATTACCGAGAGATTTTGCATGTGAACAATGCGCCGTTTCTCTTTTTAAATATGTACAATTTTTAATCATTAGCAGATATGGATGTCAAATACTAGGCGGAACGGAGAGTGTTGTAGTATATGTGACTGCTTAATCCAGCCAATTACAAGTGACAAGGCCTGTAAACCCCTAGATATGCATATTCCCTTCCAAACTTCTCCTCCCTGTTGAGATATATCAATTGTAAATTATAAATTAACTAACTATTGCGCTATTTCCCTGATGTGGTATGCAGAGAAAATAGAACGCCACAACACTCGATTTCCTGTCCTTCGATCCATTTTCACATGACCATTTTCAAGTAGGCACTTGTCCTTTTTTGCTTTTGTCGACTTCTATACATAGATTCCTACTATCGCGTCACATGTAAATTATTTTAGCCGATTTATCATCTTTTTACTTGTGTTTATAAATATGGAAACCACTCAACCTAGCCAATGATAGATCGTAAGCATTGTAGTCGGTTGATCAATATTTTCTTCATAAAATATTCATCTTCGTCTGTGTTGAGATGACCCTTTTTCATTTTCCCTTTATTCGCTTCTAATAGTGATAGTCTTGATAATTTATTGCACGAAGCCAAGATGATTAGTCTTATGCTTCAGGCTTCAGCGCTAGTCAAAAGTATTGCATTTGAAATATTTTTATGACCAAAGCCAAATTTAAATAAATCCATCTTATTGACCCCATAATAATGATTAAACCCGTTGGGAATTGAACCTCGACCTCATGCTTGATAGCCTAACGCGCTAACCACCACAAACACCTCTAAGCGAAATGGCGCATAGGGCACTGCATAGGTAGTAGTTATTCCAGAATAGTATTTTGATATTTTGAGAATTTTTTTTATGATTTAATATTACAAAGTCTTTTTAAAAAAATCTATGTAACTATCAGAATCCGACGCCCTATAAAATCCGAATTTCCAATATTCCTATTTCGAGTCATATAACTTATATCTGTTAAGATCTTTTATTCGAATCTATAATAAAATGATTCAAACCTAAAATCGAGAATTTTTCAATTAATATTTCATCGTAAAATCTAGAATTTTTCAACTAATATTTCATCTTACTTCAAATTTCGCAATAAATATTTTATTTCATCATACGACTGTCTCAATGGACGATAACCTTACAAGTCAGCGCAAAAGGTTTAGAACACATTTCTAAAACGATCATAACACCAGCAATCACAAATCCACCTAATCAAAAAGGCAAGAGCCACGATTCATCTGCAACAAAAATCACCGAACCTTCCAATTCTTTGCCTCCAAATTTGTGAAACACACAGAAACTTCGCTACACATACGCGAATAATATCATAAAAAAACGACATGGAAATTGATGGATCTTAGTAAAAAAAAATCTTGGGGATCAAAGGGTTCGAGAATGGATTTTTACTGGGCGGTTGGCCCTTTTGGTGAAGTTTGAGGCCCTTAATGTGAGGATGATTTTTGCGGACTCGGCTTATCGAACGGACCCTACGCAAAGGTGAGGGTCGTAATACGCATGCGTCAACCCGGAAATTCGGCTGTCATTTCCAGAGTTTCACGAACCCTGGTCTGCCCTTGAGGTTTGTGTTAGAGAATTAAAAAAATACTGGGATTCAGTGCGTCATTGCGACAAAACTACAGATGGCTGGCGGCTGAGACTAAAACTGGCAAAAAAACGAAATATGGGATGTACACAACATTAGAAAATTGAGTAGGTGTGGGTTTTTTACTATCTTCGACAAAATTATAGCAAGGGTCGATTAATTGAAAATACTTATAAATTGTATCTAAATATTTCTTTTCCATAAAATTTTTTTTTTAATAGTAGCTTGTATTGATTTTTTTAGCTATAACGACGGAGAAATTATTTTCGTGACACTTTTGTAGTCAATTCAAGAAAAGAAAAAAAAAGCATACATTTTTGTTATATTCACAAAACAGTATATTCCGAAATGTTTCAACGAACTTAATAAAGTACCTATTTATTTAGGACTTGAATCATCTGATTTAACTTTTTACAGGCACCTCTTTTTTACTTTTTTTGTAGAGTAAATGTTCATGATTTAAAAATAATTTTTTTTAAGCTTTCAAAATGTTTGTAGACAAAAACCGGATTGCATGGAACGGAGATAGCTCGCATGTGAAGCGTCACTCCATTTTACTTTGTATACTACTACTACTACTTTCCCTTATCCGCCCCCAATGGTGCATAGGGCAATGCATCGGTACATGTATACAAGTTCTGATAAATGACAGATATAGAAATCAAATACTAAGACTTCACGTCATAAATAGTATGTGTTTCACATATTTTAAATACTATGACATACTTTCATATATGATAATTTTGATGACGTTCAAAAATAAAATTAAAAATATATTGAACCCTTTGCTGAGCAAACCCTAATGTGTTGAGTTAGGAATGAAGCAGTCTGCTTGGAATCGCTCCCAAAGTTTCAGTGAAAGCTCCGTGCCCTTGCGAATGTATTCGAATGTACATAAACATGTATATGCAAAGTTGTGTATATAAAATATACACGTTTAACAAACGGTTGTTAAAGTACGTCATATAGAAGCTGCCTTGGGTAGCTTGACATATCAAAGGAAATTAAAAACAATAAATTTTTTCATAAATAACTAGGGGTGTAAACATACAATTAAGTAGGAGGAATCCTCGTTCGTAATCCACCAACTTTTGTAGCTGTATGTTACAGTCGTGAAATTACTCTTAAGGCTGAAAGTCCTCTAATAAAAAAAATCTTGGGGAAGTTTAAAATTTTATTCAGGTCTCAGATTGACGACAGTAACATTCAGTCTTAAAAAGTTTGTTCTTGAAATGATAACGGAGAAACAAGTCTTAAAGCTCGTATTAACTTGGCGAAAATCTCTCTTTGCATAGAGTTGCAAAAGAGTCGTATCGCATGTATATTTGTCGGACGTACTTTTCAGAAATTTACCCCCTCCACCGATTTTGGCGTAGTGGCTCCCAAGTGTATTGCAAGCTTTAGGCTTAGTCATAGTGGTAAAAATCAATCTAAGCTGGGGCCTAAACATGCGTTGAATTAAATTTAAAAAATAAGATTTTCTGACTAAAACTATGATCATAATGTGCCTACTACACATACAATTAATAAAGGTAAATTAAAATACCAAGCGTATATTGAGGCCCAGTTTTGCTTCTTGTGAAATCTGTGGTTTTAGAAAATCTCTACTACTACTTTTCCTTATCTTCACCCAATGGTGCATAGGGCAAGTGCAGTAAATCTTGATCATCATTATGCACGAAGCCAAGATGATAAGTCTTACGCTTCAGCGCTAGTCTCAGGTATCACATATGAAATATTTTCGTGTGAAAATCACATTCAAATAAATATTTTATATTTACCCATCGGGAATCGAACAGCGACCTCATGCATGTAAAACTCACTGGACTAAAACCGTAGATTTTCTGGCATATTCAAAATATACATATATGACATAAATAATATGGTATGTATACCGAGGCATGACAGTATATTACTATCAGTCGTAAGTTATTTTAAGCATAAAATATTATAACGTTTCTTCAAAGTTGATCTCAATTGGGTCCCGATTTTTTATTTTTTATTTTAAAAAATTACAATATCTAGAGATTTTTAAATTTTTTTTTACGATGTCATATTAACTATCTAGCGCAGTTTGAAATAGCGCTTTTTCAAATCGTTTGCAAAATTCTCCATTTGGCGCGCATGCGGTGTGACGTCACAGCAATATAGGCCCTCACTACGGAATGAATTTCGCGCCTTTCACGGTGGACGGGTATGACGTAATTAGCCAATAACGGGCGTTAAAAAATCATTCGCATTTTCGTGTTTTTTAAAAACATAAATTTATAAATGAAAACAACATTTTTGATCATTGTGTTTTATATCGTTGGATTTAAAAAAAATATATTTATAACGTTTTCAAGGGATATTCATGTTATCGGGAAGAACCCTATTCAAAGAGTTTTTCTGTATCTTTTAAACTCAGAAAAAAAGACAAACTAACATTTTCCCCTCGAAACTTCATGTTTAAACTTTCTGATTCCCGCTGCTTGGTTATTTAGGACTTAGGCGCCTCATTAGAGGCAAAAAAATAAATTCACAAAAAGTTTGGTCTCTCGACCCTTAAAAGAATTTTAGACGAAATTGATGGGAAATACGACCGGAAAGCGTTTTGAGATCATTTTACGAGGAAATGCGATTTTAATGAGGGGATTCTCTTTTTTGCGCTCTTAGTTAAAACCTGCGTTGTTCTTGGAGTTTGCGCAAAATCATTAAAGATGCTGCAATTTTAATAATCACGAAACAAACAATTTTTTAATGGACATTTTAAATTAGTTTTTCATGTTTAGATTCAGGGCTGTCCAATATTCTACTCGGACTCTGCTCGATCCTGGCTCAAATTTTGATTCCAATTCTGACTCAAACTTAGACTCCAACTCTGTCTCAAACATTGACTCCAGCTCCGACTCAAACTTTAACTTCAACTTTGACTTAAACTATGACTCCAACTCTGAAGCATTAAATTCACCAAATCCACAAAATCGGAGCAATCATCGTAAGGAATGGGTCAGTACTGTGAATGAAAACTATATATTATTAATATTCAGATTTTTCACATAAAGAAGGCTTTGAAAAATAATGTCCCATGATAATTAATAATCAAGTAACTTTTCAATACAGTCCATTATTCGATAATTTCATTGTAATGGTCACCCTATCCTCCCCCTCCCCTTTCTCCTTTTCCAACTGTTAATCCTTTTGAGCTATTAGCTTCATAAATCATTAACCCTTGGTGATGGCGTAGTGAAGCATGTGTGTAATCTGCATGTCGATTTTATATTTTTGTAAATCTACTATGGTCAAGGTATTTGCATGTTGGTGTTAGTGTTGTTGTCCTGACGAAGAGACGGGTTACGTCTCGAAACCGGTAGACAGAAAAAGTCGGTGAGTGGTTTTATACAAAAACAATATTAACATAATATTGAAATCTACATAGCCTATTCCTTTTGCAAATTTTTTATTTTTTTATTTTATTATTATTTTTTTTATTTTATTCATAATTTTACAAGATATTTTAGCATACATAATATTGTATTATTGTTTCCCGCAAAGCCGGGGCTTGTCTCTGCGGGTTACATTACTTTTTTTTGTTTTGTTTTTTTGTTTTTTTTTTTTTCTTTCTTTATAGTATACAATGATTTTTAAAGGTGGTTACACATTAATTGTTGAGAGATATTTGTTTAATTTAATTGTTCTGCATTTTGCGCGAACGGTACGGTACGTATAAAAATGAACCTGATTTCTATTTTTTTTTTCTTCTTTTATTTTAATTTTTAGTTTTTAAGACGTTATATTGTTATTTTTAATGCATTCCTCACTGGGGGATCCCGTGCTGAGGAAAGCATTTTACAAGTTAATGTTTTTTTTTTCGGTTGACATTATTTACAAAAAATACAACAAGTTAAACAATATTAATTTACACTCGTACTTGATTAATGTCACTCACTAATACTTTCACTAAAAATGGTAGGTAGATGAGGTTCAAAAAACATATTATGAAAATTATTTGTTGCAATATCTTGAGTCTTTAGCACACTTTAATACACATCGATATTACCTAGTTAATTTTTATAATGGTGACCAATAGGTTTCAGGGATCCAATGTATAAAAAATAATTTTCTCAAATAAGTAATAAACTCACCTTGTAAAACATGGAAACATAGTATCAAAGTACTGTAATTATTTAGTCTTAATTATTACGTATTTGCCTCAGAACTAGAAACTAAAGGTTGACATCCGGAACGTGCCGCAAATACGGCTGACCGATGCTGAATATGATACATCGCACCATTATTTACCCCCGTTCATCCATGTCCTTCCAGTTCTCGGCTGTCTTCGACTTCTAAATCAAAGCACGTGGCCAGATGCATAGAAGTGCCCATAAGATGCCCTTATCACATTCGCTTAGAAGAGAGGTAATAATAAGTTTTGACGTAATAACGTCTAATAAATCGATGACGCCGGCTGCACACACGATAATACAGCATGACTCCTTGAAGAGCACGATCGGCCTAAAACGTTCGGTATGTGACGCATCTATCACTCTTCCAATCCAACGGCCGATTCTCCAGTAAAAAGGAACAGCAAGCAGCACACAAGAAAAAAAAACAAAAAAAAAGGTAATTTATGAAAATAATTAGACTAGACAATTACAATAAAAACTTGTTTACACTTGAATAATGCATAATTCAGTAATTTCTCAGTTCGCCTTGCCATCACACAGAGACGAGAATCTTTGGAAGGGAATATCGTTAAATATCTGGACGTTTACAGGGCTTATGATATCAGTGACAGGTTAAATGGCTTAAAATTGTATTGACTAACACCTAAAGTTCTAGAAACCTAGTATTAGACAAACAAAGAACGACCCTTCTGACAAGCTCGCACACATGGTAACGACCACCCTTCAGAATTTGAGTTAATCACATTCGAGCCACACCAATAGAGTATAGAAATGTAATCGTTTTTACTGAAGTCATTTGAAATATTATTGTTGTTAGGTATTAATATAATCTGCAATGCCAATGTAGTAACTATCAAATGCATTTTATAACAAGTAGAGTGACGTTAAGCCGTGAAATCGAAGAACCGATACAGAATGGGGAAGATGAACCACTTCGCCAAAGTAGGTATTAATTTTTACCAGGGAATTTTGATAAAATTTATATGTTTTATGGCAGTTGGAAGTACGGATGTTCAACATAGTCCTCGGGTAGGATCCGGGAAGCAGCGCAGAAAAAAAAAAGGGGCGTTGATCCTCTTTTCGGAGATCGTCTGTCATTGGTGAATATGACCTCGATTATAGCCAGAGATTTGAGTGGGCGAATTTTTATTTTTTTAATATCTGCTGTAATATAGGCTGACAAACATTTTAGTGAAAGTCGATAATTGTAAGAATAAGAAGAAGCGTACGTGATCCGCGGGAGGAGTAGGAAGGTCGTTCACGAGCCGCGGGAGAAGATAGTCGCGATGAGAGTTCGAAAGTAGTGTATGTAAAGACAACCGCCATGTAGTGAAAGATTTGGAGGGCGCGGGCACGCCGCCCTCATTTTTTGTGGAGGGCGGCGCAGAAAAAAAAAACGATTAAGTGAAAAAGATTTTTGATAACGGACTAAGAAAAGTGTAATAATCGAAGCGATAACGAATTAAGAAATAATAAAAATGTAAGAGTTAACGATAGGAATAAAATAAGATAAAAAAGTCGCGAGTGATTTAAATTTAAACGATAAAGCGCGGGAGATAATAGATAATAAATTGCGGAGGAATTAATCAATCGAGTACCCGCGGAATGCGTCGCCCTCAAGTGAGAGGACAGTTCCCTTTCCGTGTAAAGGGAAAAGCAGATCCTGGACCATGGCGCGGAACGTCCCGCCCCAGACCGATGCCCACGAGCAGCAGCTCCAATCTTGGTGGCAGGCATACCGATGTATGATGCAACCCACGCCAAGATGCTGCTGGCTTGTGACCAGTCGGAAACCGCCGTTCGGCCTACAGACGACCGAAGCGACCGTCTAGCCTACAGACGCCGCCCTACCGTCGCGCACAGCGACCACATCGTCCAACGGGACGAACACAGCAGCCGCCCTGGAACCTCGCCGCCGCCCTGCCGGCCGCGCCGCGCTGCTCAGCGCCGCCTTCGAGATCGCCGCCAACGCGGTCATCCATCATCGTCATCGTCAACTACCGCCGCCAACGCGGCCAAAATATTCGAGGAGCGCCCACCTAACAACGGCGTAATCATCGTCATAGTTCGGCTCCCTAGGTTTCGTTTAGGTTAAGCTAATATTAAGGTATAGTTAAGATGTTCTAGGTAATTTAGGTGAATAAAATTTTAATTAGGTATTGGTCCTTTATATTCTAGTTAATTTTTTTAAAAATAATATACATTGAAAAAAGACAATTTGTTTTATTCACAACTTCCCACCTCTTCTCCATTACAGAGTGATCAGACTTTGAATTTAATAAGTAAATTAAGTAGTAGCATTTAAATTTTAGTTTAATTTAATTTAGTTTAAATTAAATATTGGGGGAAGAAAATATTGGGGGGGTGAGTTTTTTTACCCCGTTCTTCTTATCATCCCCTATAATTATAAAATTTTTCTTCCGTATTAAATGGCGGCCCAGAACGTGAGGCGTTTGAAAATGTAATTCAAAAAAATCTACGACCCTGAGATTTAGTTAAGTTAATTAAGGATTTTAATTTTTAAAAAAATAATTCAGTCTATTTACCTTTGTATGGGAAGTGATGGTTGTCGTGAAATAAAATTAGTTAAGTTATCATCGGTATAGGATATTTGTAAAAGAGACAATTTGTGTTAAGTGTTTAAAAGTGGTTATAGGTCGACGAGTAAACGAAATTCGCGAGTGCGGTTAATGATAATTGATATGTGGAAGAAATGGAAATTCTGGACGTTCGTTCAATAATCTAGTGATGACTCTATCGCATTGTGTTTTAGATAATTTATCGTATATAATTTGTTTTAAATATTTAAGGCTCCAAGAATATGACATTTAATAACCGTGTAAGAGTCTTAATTGAAGTGGGAATCGATTAAGTACCTACTCGAGTGAAATATATTAAGCATGATAAATTATTCATTTCGCGACGTCGAATTAAAGTAAGGTAGCATTGTTTTTAATTGATTCTATTGTATTTTTTTGTCACGGAAAGCGGGGTTATTTGATATATTCAAGAATAATTAGTACTGACAAAAAAAATAAAACACTTTGAAAACTTGAAATACAGCAGAGCTTTCTAATTCTCAGATCGCCTTTGAAACAAAAACGGCCAGCTCTTTGTTTAAAATATCACAGCGCTAGGCGATTTCTCGCGAAAATAGCGCTTTATAAATCATCCATAAATAAATAAATAAATCGATAAATTTCCGGACCAGGAAGAAATAAAATATCTGTGACAGGTTAAATGGCTTAAAATTGTATTGACTAAACTAAATTCTAGAAACAGTGTTAGACAAACAAAAGACGACCTCTGAAGCAAGCGCGCATATGGTCCGACCACCCTTAAACTTAGAGTATCACATTCGAGCCACACAATAGAGTATAGAAATGTAACGTTTGAAGCATTTGAAAATAAATATTGTTGTAGGTATTTAATATAATCTGCAATGCCAATTTTAACTATCAAATATTTATAACAAGTAGAGTCATTAAGCCGGGAATCGAACCCGAGACAGAATGGGAAGATGACCACTTCGCCAAAGTAGGTATTAATTTTTACCAGGGAAGTAACAAAGATTTATTGTTTTATGGCAGTTGGAAAGCACGGGTGTACCCAAATAGGCCTCGGGTAGGTACAGGGAAGCAGCGCTGAAAAAAAAAGGGCGTTGATCCTTTTATCGGAGATCGTCTGTCATTGGTGGATATTGACCAATGATAGCCCAAGAGATTTGAGTGGGCGAATTTTATTTTTTAAAATAATAGCCTGATAGAAGGAAGGAAGAGAGAGGAAGTAAAGAAGTCGTACGTGATCCGCGGAGAAAGAAAGTTGTTCACGAGCCGCGGGAGAAGATAGTCGCGAAGCCGAGTAGTGTAGAATTGTAGAAGGCCACCTCGCCATGTAGTGAGTGTTAATTGAAAGGCGCGGTGCGCCGCCCTTAGAGTGCTAAGGGCGGACAGACATTTTAGTGAAATAATTGATAAAAATTAAGATCGCGGATTAAGTGTACGATAATTTTGTAAAGGACGAACATTGTATTAAAAAATAAATAAAAAAGGACGTTGAATAAGTAAAAAGAGCGATAAATAATAATAATGAAAATTGATAAAAAATAAAAATGTGTAAGGAATAATAAAAAAGTAAGATCAGAATAAAAATAAATACCGCGGATATGAAAAGTTAAGTTAAAAATAAGAAAATATCGCGAGTGATTTAAAATTTGAACGATAACGCGCGGAAGAATAAAAAATAATAAACATAAATAAGGATTAATCATTAATCGAGTACCCGCGGAATGGCGTCGCGATATAAAAGTAAAATATAATAAATTGCGGAGGTTTTTAATTAATCGAGTAAAGGCGAAAAGTAGGCTGCAGATCATGAACAATGCGTGGAACGTCCCCCCAAAACCGATGCCCACGAGCAGCAGCTCCAATCTTGGTGCAGGCATACCGATGTATGATGCAAACCACGCCAAGATGCTGCTGGCTTGTGACCAGTCGGAAACCGCCGTTCAGCCTACAGACGCCGAAGCCGCCGTCTAGCCTACAGACGCCGCCTACCGTCGCGCACAGCGGACCACATCGTCCCAACGGGACGAACACAGCAGCCGCCCTGGAACATCAGCGCCCGCCCTGCCGGCCGGCCGCGCTGCTCAGCGCCGCCTTCGAGATCGCCGCCAACGCGGTCACCCATCATCGTCATCGTCGACTACCGCCGCCAACGCGGCCAAAATATCGAGGAGCCGCCCAACCAATGGGCGTAATCATCGTCATAGTTCGGCTCCCTAGGTTTCGTTTTAGGTTAAGCTAATATTAAGGTATTATTAAGATGTTTTAGATAGTTTAGGTGAATCTATTTCGGAATAAGAAGTTAATTAAGGTCCTGGCCTTGGTATCCTAGTGTATTTTTTTTAATAATAAATCATTGAAAAAGGACAATTTGTTTTTATTCACAACTTCCCACCTCTTCTCCATTACAGAGTGATCAGACTTTGAATTTTAATAGTAAAATAAGTAGTAGCAATTTAAAGTTTAGTTTATTAATTTAATTTACTTTAAATATGGTTGAAGAAAATATAGGGGGGGGTGAGTTTTTTTTTTCCCGTTCTTCTTTATCAACCCCCCTTATAAATTTTTTTCTTACTCGCGGGTATTAAGTCTTTAACTATAATCATTTTAGTCTTAATTATTAATCAACATATTTTCACCAACTACACTAATAGTTCAACTCTATGGTAACAGATTACAGCTCACGCTGCTTTACCAACACTGCACTTAATCACCCACTCCACAGATGGCGCTGAAGAAAGTATTTCTTTACAATAATATAAAAATTTTCATTGTTTTCGAAGAAAGAATCTTACATTTTCCTACTTTCCATTTCCGTTATTTCTCTGCAACAGATATTTTAAAAGAATTTCAGCTAAACATAAAATCAGTTGCAACAGAACACGTGAAAATATTTCTGTGTATTTTGTGCTCATTTGGTTTTTTATTGGAAACTTTTAGTTTGGTTACCGGGAATTCCATGTATTAGCGCCATCTGGGGTTACCACAATTGTTTTGTTACTGCGCCAACTTGTTTTTCCCCCCCAGAATTGCGACTATTGAAATATTGGGGGAACGACAGTTGGAAATGAAGCTGAAGTAAAAGTGTCGGCATCGATTTGATGAAAATAACGGTAGCAGTGTCATATTGTGATAAAACACTACGGGACAAAAAAAAAGATGGTGATTTAAATCTTAGGTGCGAGTTAAAAAAAAAAAATCGTAATGATTTTAAAAATTCATAATGGAGTTTCTGGTACCAACCCCTTAAAAAAAATTGAAAGTAGATTGAATGCAGTTTGAAATGCGATCTCTCGGCAAATGTGTGGTAAGACTATGTATGATAGGTGTACAAAATGTCGAAATTAGAGCAGAGTGTGCAAGGCTAAGATAAGCATAAGCATTATCGACAAAAAAAAAGTCTTTTACGATGGTTCGGTCATGTAGAGCGAATGGACATGAAAGAACGGCTAAAAAAATCTATGATGCTACTGTGCCTGATGGAAGAAGTCGAGGAAGGCCGAGAAAGACATGGCATGATCAAGTAAAACAAGTGCTTGAAAGTGGGGCATGTAAGAAGTCGGAATAATCGACGTGCGTGCATGAGAAGATGTAATGAATATGGAGGAAGCAAGAGAAGTATGCCAGGACAGAGTGGTGTGGCGTTCTATCCTCTCTTCCTACCCCTTCGGTGAAATGGTCGTGATGTCCAGGTAGTTATTTTTAAAATATCGTAAAATCGTATCGCGATTTCCCGCCAAAACAGGTCATTATATGGAGCATGGCGTACTAATATTTTTAAACCAAATTTTCATGCAAGTATTCATTGTACAAACATTAAAAATATAAATAATAATAAATTATAAAAAAGTACATAGCTACTTCTCTGGTTCCTCGCATTAGCTATATATTCAGTACGACCCCTTTTTGTGCGCTCAGGAGACGGGGTGCTTTTAAAGCATCCGTTTTTATAAGCTCCTTTTTTGATCTGAATATAATTTTTTTTTATTTTTCCCAGAAAATTTTCTAGTAAGTATTCATTTCTACTCACACAAAAAAACGGATTTTAAAAATAATATAGGACATTTTACAATTCAATACGAACGTTTTGTCTTTGTGTGAAAAAGTTTTTTTTTTTTCCAAATTACAATGTAATAAGACCCTATCTGGCAGACACTATTTCATACGTCCCCTGCCGTACCTTATCACAATACCTTTATTAAAAAAACCATCCTATCCATACAAAAAGGACACAGTCAAAGGACACACAAATGTAATAAGACCCGTATAAACGTTATAATTGTACCTATAAATGCTTCTCGATGGTTCCACTATGTAAAAATTAAACCGAACGTCCTGCGCTGCGATTCTGTTAATTTTGTCAAACTACTTCGCATACAATTTTGTACTGAATTCGTATGCGCAGAAGTGTATTAAACCTTAGTAGAATCGCAGCGCTGGCGCTGGATCGGCGCGGACTAACCTAAAAGGTTAGACGCCGAAACTTCAAGGAAAATGGGCCTTTTTATACATACGCAATCGCCTGCCGACGCCGACGGCAGTTCAGTGATTCAGTATACTGTAAATAAATACGTGTTATATAAAACACATCCCACCATGAATACTATACTGAACTAAGTCTTAATTGGTTAAAAATGAACTGAGAATACTACGTTGTAGCTGACGCTGACCGCCACATTTCTGCCCTAAAAGCATGTTTCCATCTCTTTTAATAATCGAGGTATTAAATTAAAATCAGATTTCAATGAAACGGTTTTGAAAATAAAATCACATTTTGTGCGATTTCTCAAACGTTGACCTTTCTGAGTAAGTGCAGTTTAGAATTCACGGTGCAATATGCCCTTACCGATTAGTGTAAATAAATATTAATCACGTTTGAGCAGCTTTTAAGATAAATGTTAAAACGTTTCTATAACATATACCCAATTCAAATAAGATCCGGCATATTTATTTTAGAGAATCGAGGACGTGGGTAAAAAATTCTGTGTTTTTAAGTAATAAGCGAAATTGTACCTATATTTAAAATAAATTAGTTAAATTTTATATTAGATACCGGATTAAATTTTCTGAATCCGACTATAAAAGTGAGCATGACGTCATATCTTTAGAATCAAGCTTAGCTTGGCTTATACAAAGAAGTTTAATAAACGCCTACTTTCAAAGTCTACCTATTTGATTCAACTCTTCAACTTCAAACGCTTTGATTTCAAAAATCCTTTATCCGCGAATTGTAATGAATTAAAACAGCTTATTTAAAGCTTAAGAAGATACCTATTAAATTTTCTCCATTACTTTTTGCGTTCCTGTAAACGCCTATGAACTGGTGGTGGCCCAGTGGTAGCGTCACGGTCTCCAAGATAAAATTAACAGTAGTTCGGGAGCAGTGTGTACCAGAGTTATAAGAATTCTGACACCTAGTTTTTTAAATATATCGAAATAAATCGATGAAATCTTTTGATAATTTATTTTTAATTTGGTAAAGTCGCCATACTGGAACTTAAGCGTAAAATTAATAAACAATTATACAATATTCGTGAAATGTAGTGTAAGATTGTTTGCAATGCACAATTTGTTACGGACAATTGAAAGAATGGAAGAAATAATTTGATTACTTGATTAACTTTTTTTAATCCATGGCGTCCTGGACGCCACTGTTGACAATTCGCCGCCAGTTTGCGTCAGAGCTGCGGGACGTGGACTTGACTTGGGAGGATGCGTGGAGCTGGCGGCCGATCGCTTGGCCTGGAGGCAGTTTGTGGAACCCATATGCTCCACATGGGGAGCGGATATGGTATGATGGTGATGATGGTTTAATTTTCATTTGAAAAAAATCATATTCCCTTCCAAAACTCTTCGTCTATGAAAGTATATCTATTGAAATACGTATTCACTTCAATTGTTTTTCGTGAAAAAATAACAAAAAAAAATGAAGAGAAGATTTTTCAACATTTATAATTGAATTATAAGATTTTAACCTTCGTATTAAAGCGACCTGATTTTTTAAAATGACAGTCAAGTGTTAAAAACTACGACTAAAACATAAACAAAAAGGTAGGTACCATGAATAAAAAATACTTTTCAAGTCGCTGATGTTAAAAAACAAAAATCACAAAAAAACTTAAAAAGGCTGGAGTTTAATTATTTACATTTTATTTTAATGCCTCGATTCGGAACTTTTGGCATCCTTTGAATTTTTATTGCGAATTACCAAGTTCGAGGCCTTCCTTCCAAGTTCTTAATACAGGAAAAATTCATGAGTTACAAATTGAAATTCTGCACTCGCATACAATGCCATAATAGAAGATGGTGTGATTCCGACTGCGAGGCGGAGATACTCATATTTTCAATCGGGTCTCTGAATGTGTATTGACTAGCGAAATTTCTTCTATACAGGGTGTAACAAAACTCGATGTACAAGCGGGAAACCAGTGAATCTACATCGTATTAAAGTCGAATGTGTAATATGAATTTTTAATCTAAGAATGAAAATATATATTTTTTTTCTTCTCACAAAAGTTTTCACAAGTATGGCAGATTAAGTAAAATTGCTCAAATTCTTATTAAAATGCGTTTTTTTAATGTTGCTTTCTTTATGGATAGTATTAATTTTGAGTTAAATACATGATATTTGATAACGATTTGCAAAAAAAAAAATCTAAAAAAAATCAACTTCATACTCAATTTTCTCGAAAACTAAGGGTCAAATCAAAAATTTTTATTCTGTAAAATCGACTCTAAATATTATGTAGATTCACTGGTTTCCCGCTTGTACATCGATTTTTGTTACAACCCTGTATACAGAATGTTTATTATAAATTAACATACCTACTCTACATATTATATACTGCCCGTCTCGTAGCATAGTGGTAGCGCATTTGACTACTGTGCAAGAGGTCACGAGTTCGATTTCCGTAGGGGGTCAACGTGTAATATGCAAAATATGAAAATAATTACATGGGATTTTTCACATTAATATTGGACTGGTATTGAAGCGTAAGACCGATAATACCACCTTCATGTAATAAAAGGATTTAGATACACTACACTTGGTGTACCCAACGCAGTGCCCTATGCACCATTGGGTGTGGGATAAGAGAAAGTAGTAAGAAGTAGTACTCGTATATTATAATATGTAAAGTATATTACCACTACTACTTTCCCTTACACCAAGTGCATTGTATCTCGATAATTTTAGTACATGAAGTAAAGATGATCAGTCATTACGCTTCAGTACCAGTCCAAGGTATCACACATGAAATATTAATATGAAAATCAAATGATAATAAATATATAGCCTACGGGAATCGAACCCGCGACCACATGCACGGTAGTCAAATGCGCTACCAACTATGCTACGTGAGGCGGACCGTGCCCGTTTATTATTTATGGTACTATTCATTATCCTCACCAAATGGTACATAGGGCACTGCATTGATATAACCAATTCATTGAATATTGATCATTATTATACACACTTACATGTACATAATAAGTGCTTAAAAATACAAATCAATTCGTGGCGGAGTGGGGATTAAAACCAGGGATCTTTGGACTCTGTGAAAATAAAAAATAATCAATTACTTGAACTGGTATGTATGTAAGCATGATATAGAAGTACAACAAATTGCATCTCTCACTTCACGGTAACAAACTTTTCATTCAAATGTTAACGCAACTATCTCGGGGAAAAGATAAAAATCTTTAAATTATGCAATATTATTTAAAACTTGTTTTTTTATATCGCTCTCCCCATCATCGTATTTCTAACTAACTCAACTTTCTAACTTTTAACTCACTTTTATGTACATATAATTTATTTGTAGTAATCTTACGATGGTAATATTTTTCTTTCTTTTTTTACCTATTATTGATACTACATGTGAAAACCTCTAATTGGTCTACTCTGTTTTCTTTTAATGTTTATTATTATATATTATTTTATTATAGCAGCTCATTATATATCATTATTGGACTGTTGGTTTTCCTATAAATAAAAAGGACTTGCGATACAAATAAATACGTTAAATTATATTAAAAAGTAAAGCTTACAAATACGCTTCTGGTCCATATATAAAACGAGGGAAAAAATCACTGCTCTAGTGTAAAATTCCAAGGAGAAAAAACGGAGACTTCGATTGTATGGCGAATCACGTTATAAGCCTTTCTTTAATATATTTAAGTTATGATATCGCTCGCTGAATACTGAACTGCATTACCTACATAAAGTCAATATTTGGGAAAGCGCAAACAATATGATTTTATTCCGGTTTTGTTTCATTGAAACTGGATTTAATCTCCAGGTATGAAAGAGATTGAAACGTGATTCGTTTACAGAAATGTAGCGGTCGCGATCGGGTATTCTAAGTTCATTAGGATTTAGTGCAGTATAATATTCATGGTGCGATATGGTTCTTTGGAAAGCTGGAGGGATGAAATTTCTCCGAGAAATTCGAACTACTTGTATTTGTGGGTCTTTTTTAAATCGCCCGTCTCAGTATGGGGAGGATAACTCGATTTATTGTTTCCCTTTCTTTATTCGTTTTCGTACAAATACAAAAGGTAATTCATTTCTTTTGTTTTATGCCTCTAAGTAAGCGCATGCGTTCGGTTAGGCTAGTTTCACAAGAGCCGTGCCGCGTGAGACCATCCGGATCCGGATACCCACCGAAAAATCTGTACATTTATCAGCTAGCCATATCTTTAAAGTTAAAATAATCATATTTGATAAATGATGTGTTATTACTTGATTCGTTCATGTATGACTGAGCTGTGTATCCGGCGTTACCCGGTCTTGAAAATAAAATTATTAATAAAGAAAGCATAATGGGGTTCTTCCCGATTTTTTATTTTTTTATTTAAAAAATTGATTGCAAAATTACAATATCTAGGGATTTTTTTAAAATTTTTGTACGATGTCATATGAAGTTTGAAATAGCGCTTTTTCAAAATCGCTCGCAAAATCCTCCATTTGGCGCGCATGCGGGAGTGACGTCACAGCAATATAGGCGATCACTACGGAATGAATTTCACGCCTTTCACGGTCAACGGGTATGACGTCATTAGCCAATAACGGGCGTTAAAAATCATTCGTATTTTCGTGTTTTTAAAACATAAATTTATTAATTAAAACCAAATTTTTGATCATTGTGTTTTATATCGTTGAAATTGTAAAAATATACTTTAAATATTTATAACGTTTTCAAGGATATTCATGCTATCGGGAAGAACCCTATTCTGGGGGTTAGTGCTAGAAGTGCCTATGTGAAAAAAGTGCATTGTTCAGGAGAGGGAATTGATTGTTTCTTATAAGCAATAGTTGTTTATTTCTTTTAACATAATATATACATTGTGATTCTTTTCTTAAACACCTTTCAGTGGCTGACATAGGCACATATAGCATTAAAATAATGGTTATTTATGAGTGGTTTCTGATACCTAACGCATTTTGACCCAAATCTGACATAGGGACTTCTAGCATTAACCCCCAGAATTAAACTGGTGCATGGCGGTCGACTGTTTGGCTTGGAGGCAGTTTATCGAATCCATATGCTCCACATAAGGAATAGAATTGAGTTATGATGATGATCACCAATAATCAATTTATTTTTTGATTGAAATGGCATTTATTTTGTAGAACTCCATGATATCTTTAGTAAAAATCCACAGATGTTCCTCTCCCTATTCTTAAAAACTGTAACTAATAAGCCAATATTGTATAAAATAAGATGTAAATGTTTCAACGCAACAGTTTGATAATGCCCTTACAAGGCGAAACAATTGTCACTAACTTGATAATAAAATCATGTAGAACCAAAAAAATCGTTTTTTATTTTAACATAAGACAATTTATTTTTATTTATCCCGTAAATCTAGTAAAAGAAAGAACTGTGTTTCATTTTAAATTAAACGCTTAATTAAAAAATAGATCTCCTATTATGCCTGGTAGCCACAAGGGCACATTAACGCTCCTATGTTAGTGTCCGGTGGCTATTCACGTGTCCACTAAATTTTCATTAAAATCACTTCAGGCATTTTAGAATTTTGAGGAATTTTTGTTTTTTGTGAATTCTTTTTTGGTCATATTAAACTTTTCATTCTGATAAATTACATGTAGGTACTTATAGGTACATGTAGGTACTTACTTAAATGTTATGTTAGCTCGTATGCACAACTTCACACAAATAAAAATATTCTCATTATTTATACATAATATTTTATTTAATAATTTTCAACATAAAGACCGGGCATCGCCGGGTGCTCAGCAAGTATTTAATATTTATTTAAATGTGGTTGGTTTGTTAATGGTTTATATCTGATAAATCGAACATGCAATGGAGCGTTATGTCATCAGATATTCAATATCACCATTACAATATACCGCCTATTATTATCTGATTAGCGTATCTGCCGATTTTTGGAACTTGTATATTTATGCAAGTGAATGCAATTTCGCATATAACTAAAGACTTAAAAATAATTAATTTTCTACATTAATAAATCATGTAACCACACTACTTCATACACAAAATACTTAATTTTCTAGAAAGAATATCTATTTTACAAACTTTTAGTAACGGTGTCTCTCTAAAAAATGCATTTTGAGATGGCTCCGGTTAACATTAAAGATGGACTATGTGACTTATTGCGCATTCTGTGTTCTGAGATATTAATGTAGTCGATAATAATTGTATTTTTTTTTTCAATATTTTCTAAGATAATAATTTTAAAAAAACTTGATTTTTATGAAAAAAGTAAGAAAAATAAAATGTTATAGATCCAAGTGTTAGTTTTCTATTCAGTTTTATTAAAACAGTTATTTTATCGATTAGATAACCAAGATCAGAATGTGCTAAAAATTATATACTTACCATACTTTCCCTTATCCGCACCCAATGGTGCATAGGACGCTTCGTTGGTACACCAAGTGCAGTGTATCTTGATCATTATAGGTATACACATGAAGGTAGAAATGATCAGTTTTACGCTTCAGTACCAGTACAAGGTATCACACATGAAATGTTAATATGAAAATGGCATATAAATTCAATATTTCATGTTGAATCGTCTACGGGATTTGAACCCGCGACCGCATGCACGGTAGGTCAAATGCGCTACCTTTATGGTACGAGTCGTATTCAAAATCATACTCACCCTTTTTACTGCTACGTTCCTTATCGGCACCAAATTTGTTACGTATTATATTGTATGTTTGGAAAAATAAACAAAGTAAATAAATGGTGAATAGGGCACTGCATTGGTACACCAAGGATGGATAAATATCCTACCTCTTTTTACAAATAATGACGTGATTTACACAGTGTGTGTGAACAGAGTCTTATACTCCTAGCTCTGTTCAATATCTGGAAACATTCTAAGGGAACACCATACAAAACTTTGGTAGTTTTAGGATTACTTAAACGTTAATTGTAGGCTCATCCATAAGAGTTAAGATAGCGTTTTTTTCCCTCGATCTTTAACTGCTAAACTTCTGTAGTTAGTTACCCTTGTTTCCGTTACTTGGATTGTAATAATTTCCCTTATTGTAATAAAATAATAGTCTTGTATGTATAATATAATAATATTGTGTATCCTCCCAAAACTTTGATATAAGTATTTAAGATAGCTATGTTCTTAAGCATATTCATCGTATCAAATCTATTTGTCTACTAAAATCAAAGACAAATCAAGTAAGTATTATTCCTTTGAATTTAATCAAAATCTCAAGAAACTTACTTTCAAAAGAATATGAATCTTTGAATAAACATCTATTTTGGAGATTTACCGATTATCGCGTTGAGCAATATAATCTTTATACTTACTGTCAAAAATTCCTATGCTCTTAGCTATTGCCTTTTTAAGTAAAGAAAATAAATTATTTTTTAATTTTTAAGATGCTAATTACGAAAATAAGAACCTACGCGATCAGGAAAGATTTAAAAAAAAGGGTCCTACTTGATGACTCATATCTCCGTCATTTTATAGCTTTTTTAATTTGTCATCATTTCAATTAATTCATAAAACTACTATAAAGGTACATGTGTGGAAATGAAAATTGTTCGCATAATTTAAAAACTGCCTCAATTGAAAAAAAAACTAAGTTTACTAATTAACTAACTTAAGGGAATGGCTGCCACGTGTCCCGGTGCGTCGCTCCATATATTAATAATAAATCGTAGTCCTAGATTTTCTCCCTGGAATTAAACACTAAGAGCAATGTTTTATTTTATGAACCAGAAGTGTTTTTTTTATTTTATTATTCTAGTATTATTTTTATATAAATTAATTTCTTAAAGGTGATAAACACATATTTGATAAAATAAGATGACTCATAAACGTTTCTTGTGCTAAGATCCAGGGAAAAATTGACAGTTATTTCTCTTAAGCTTCTTAATAATCGGCTCATACTTCTTCTTTCCTAAGCTTACCCAATATTTAACGTTATCCAACAATTACAGCTGCTACCGGACGATCGGTATATCGGTTGTCAGTACTTTTATTTTAAGCCTCTAGTTGCTAGAATCAGTATTTTCTTACGGCTTTGAGAGTTCCACAAAAAGACGTAAACCAAGTGTTAGTGGGAAAGATATATCTCAATTATGAAATGTTTCCTTTCCGAGTCCTGTATTCTAGGACACAATGGAGAGGAAATAGTCCTGCTCTAGTTTCGCATTACTGAAGTAACAAAGGATATAACTCTACCATTAACATGTTCGTGTATAGAAACAGAACAGAGGAACCTAATACTTACGCGTCTGGTTTATACATACATCTAGAAAAGAAAAAGAAATAGGATTTATGTTCCTGCCGGAAAAAAAATTCTCTAGGGCTTGGGTGTGTTCACTGTAGGGATGAAAATCGCCAAGAAATATCGGCATTACAAGAATCTATCGATTTCAACAACAAAAATAAAATTTTCTCTGACGAACAAGTTTGATTGAAACTGTAAAATAAAAAGGAAATTTGACGCGTAGCATAGTGATATCGACATATTTCTCGAAAAAGGATTTTAGGGGAGTAATCTCCAAATTGCAACTCTTTCTGGATTTTTTTTTTTCCATTTTTTATATACGTTTTGTAGTCAAATGAATGATGAAAGAACGTCTAAAAAAAAACTGTGATGCAAGTGTGCCTGGGTGTAGAAGTTGAGGAAGGCTGAGAAAAACTTGGCATGATCAGGTAAAACAAATACTTGAAAGTGGTCATGTGAAAAGTCGGAATAATCGGAGTACATGCACGCAAGTTTAAATGCAAGTGTGCCTGGATGTAGAAGCCGAGGAAGGCCGAAAAAGACATGGCATGACCAAGTACGACAAGTGCTTGAAAGTGGACATATGAAAAGTCGGAATAATCGGCGTATGTGCATGAGAAGATGTATGAATATAGAGGAAGCAAAGGAAGTATGTCAGGGCAGAGTGGTATGGCGTTTCTATCCTCTCTGCCTACCCCTACGGGAAATGGCGTGATGGTTAGTTAGTTAGTTACATGCATGAGAAGATGTATGAATGTGGAAGAAGCATAAGTGTGTCAGGACAGAGTAGTATGGCGTTCTATCCTCTCTACCTTCCCCTTCAGGGAAATGGCGTGATGGTTAGTTAGTTCGTTACATAATTGTATTATTAATTTTATTTTATTTTACTAATAATTGATTAAGAGTGAATTGGTTACCTGTAATATTATTAATAACTGAATAAATAAATTATGACTCAGGTTTAGGACCTGATTATTATTGTTTTTGGTGATTATTTATCAAATAATTGTAGATCTGATTTTTTTATATAAAGAAACTAGCTCTTACGATAAACTCAAATATTGAAACTTTGGGCTGCTTTCAAATAGTCGGAAATAACTGTTTCAGAAGGCAGGAAACAAGTTGTGTTGGAGTGGATTCGAACCTAGAGATTTTGATCCGGAGTCCCCGAATCTACCACTAGACCACAACCCGGTTCAATATTACAATCACTTCTTTGATATATTTGTAAAAATCACCCATTACGTTAAATTAATTTATTACTGTAAATCAATGGTGTGATGAACTTTTGGTAGAATTTTTAAATATTTTTTTATTGAATAATCATGAAAGGCACAAAGAAATTTCATTGCTACCATCAATTTGTTTAGCAAATAAAGTACAGATTTTATGTTTGTTTGACTAAATTCTGTAACTCAAATACCTACATAATATTTACCTTTTCACAAGAGTGATGTGGTTTTGAATATGCCGTGAGATATGACCCAAAGATAAACAAGCGTGACTCGTAAACCTACGTTTGGTTACAAGGCTTTATTACGAAATAAGGTTTTATTTAATTTTCAAGAAGAGATAAAAGCTTTTATTAATTTTAAGGTTTATATAAATACGAGTACCTACACATAAAAGACTAACATTTTAGGTGTAAGTAAAATCTACATAAATCCCTACAGACGAATGAAATTATAAACCTACATTTTTAGTGCCCAAAAATTATTGTCAAAAAACACATTTTTCTTTATAAATTACCGAGAGATTTTTGCATGTGAACAATGCGCCGTTTCTCTTTTTAAATATGTACAATTTTTAATCATTAGCAGATATGGATGTCAAATACTAGGCGGAACGGAGAGTGTGTTTGTAGTATATGTGACTGCTTAATCCAGCCAATTACAAGTGACAAGGCCTGTAAACCCCCTAGATATGCATATTCCCTTCCAAACTTCTCCTCCCTGTTGAGATATCAATTGTAAATTATAAATTAACTAACTATTGCGCTATTTCCCTGATGTGGTATGCAGAGAAAATAGAACGCCACAACACTCGATTTCCTGTCCTTCGATCCATTTTCACATGACCATTTTCAAGTAGGCACTTGTCCTTTTTTGCTTTTGTCGACTTCTATACATAGATTCCTACTATCGCGTCACATGTAAATTATTTTAGCCGATTTATCATCTTTTTACTTGTGTTTATAAATATGGAACCACTCAACCTAGCCAATGATAGATCGTAAGCATTGTAGTCGGTTGATCAATATTTTCTTCATAAAATATTCATCTTCGTCTGTGTTGAGATGACCCCTTTTTCATTTTCCCTTTATTCGCTTCTAATAGTGATAGTCTTGATAATTTATTTGCACGAAGCCAAGATGATTAGTCTTATGCTTCAGGCTTCAGCGCTAGTCAAAAGTATTGCATTTGAAATATTTTTATGACCAAAAGCCAAATTTAAATAAATCCATCTTATTGACCCATAATAATGATTAAACCCGTTGGGAATTGAACCTCGACCTCATGCTTGATAGCCTAACGCGCTAACCACCACAAACACCTCTAAGCGAAATGGCGCATAGGGCACTGCATAGGTAGTAGTAGTTATTCCAGAATAGTATTTGATATTTTTGAGAATTTTTTTTATGATTTAATATTACAAAGTTTTTTTAAAAAATCTATGTAACTATCAGAATCCGACGCCCTATAAATCCGAATTTCCAATATTCCTATTTCGAGTCATATAACTTATATCTGTTAAGATCTTTTATTCGAATCTATAATAAAATGATTCAAACCTAAAATCGAGAATTTTTCAATTAATATTTCATCGTAAAATCTAGAATTTTTCAACTAATATTTCATCTTACTTCAAATTTCGCAATAAATATTTATTTCATCATACGACTGTCTCAATGGACGATAACCTTACAAGTCAGCGCAAAAGGTTTAGAACACATTCTAAACGATCATAACACCAGCAATCACAAATCCACCTAATCAAAAAGGCAAGAGCCACGATTTCATCTGCAACAAAAATCACCGAACCCTTCCAATTCTTTGCCTCCAAATTTGTGAAAACACACAGAAACTTCGCTACACATACGCGAATTAATATCATAAAAAAACGACATGGAAATTGATGGATCTTAGTAAAAAAAATCTTGGGGATCAAAGGGTTCGAGAATGGATTTACTGGGCGGTTGGCCCTTTTGGTGAAGTTTGAGGCCCTTAATGTGAGGATGATTTTTGCGGACTCGGCTTATCGAACGGACCCTACGCAAAGGTGAGGGTCGTAATACGCATGCGTCAACCCGGAAATTCGGCTGTCATTTTCCAGAGTTTCACGAACCCTGGTCTGCCCTTGAGGTTTGTGTTAGAGAATTAAAAAAATACTGGGATTCAGTGCGTCATTGCGACAAAACTACAGATGGCTGGCGGCTGAGACTTGTATCTAAATATTTCTTTTCCATTAAATTTTTTTTTTTAATAGTAGCTTGTATTGATTTTTTTAGCTATAACGACGGAGAAATTATTTTCGTGACACTTTTGTAGTCAATTCAAGAAAAGAAAAAAAAAGCATACATTTTTGTTATATTCACAAAACAGTATATTCCGAAATGTTTCAACGAACTTAATAAAGTACCTATTTATTTAGGACTTGAATCATCTGATTTAACTTTTTACAGGCACCTCTTTTTTACTTTTTTTGTAGAGTAAATGTTCATGATTTAAAAATAATTTTTTTTAAGCTTTCAAAATGTTTGTAGACAAAAACCGGATTGCATGGAACGGAGATAGCTCGCATGTGAAGCGTCACTCCATTTTACTTTGTATACTACTACTACTACTTTCCCTTATCCGCCCCCAATGGTGCATAGGGCAATGCATCGGTACATGTATACAAGTTCTGATAAATGACAGATATAGAAATCAAATACTAAGTGGAATGGGGAATGTTGTAATACATAAATTCACCACTTAACCCATGTAATGATAGTCCATAAGCCCTGTAAACGCCTAGACATCAACATTCCCCTTTAAACTTCTCGAAATATTTGTCGAAATATCAATCGGTTTTTTTTTCTGATTGAGTAAAAATTGTTTTGTAAAATTAACTGTAAGAATTAATAATTTCATTGAGTCATTGTGACTTCACGTCATAAATAGTATGTGTTTCACATATTTTAAATACTATGACATACTTTCATATATGATAATTTTGATGACGTTCAAAAATAAAATTTAAAAATATATTGAACCCTTTGCTGAGCAAACCCTAATGTGTTGAGTTAGGAATGAAGCAGTCTGCTTGGAATCGCTCCCAAAGTTTCAGTGAAAGCTCCGTGCCCTTGCGAATGTATTCGAATGTACATAAACATGTATATGCAAAGTTGTGTATATAAAATATACACGTTTAACAAACGGTTGTTAAAGTACGTCATATAGAAGCTGCCTTGGGTAGCTTGACATATCAAAGGAAATTAAAAACAATAAATTTTTTCATAAATAACTAGGGGTGTAAAACATACAATTAAGTAGGAGGAATCCTCGTTCGTAATCCACCAACTTTTGTAGCTGTATGTTACAGTCGTGAAATTACTCTTAAGGCTGAAAGTCCTCTAATAAAAAAAATCTTGGGGAAGTTTAAAATTTTATTCAGGTCTCAGATTGACGACAGTAACATTCAGTCTTAAAAAGTTTGTTCTTGAAATGATAACGGAGAAACAAGTCTTAAAGCTCGTATTAACTTGGCGAAAATCTCTCTTTGCATAGAGTTGCAAAAGAGTCGTATCGCATGTATATTTGTCGGACGTACTTTTCAGAAATTTACCCCCTCCACCGATTTTGGCGTAGTGGCTCCCAAGTGTATTGCAAGCTTTAGGCTTAGTCATATAGTGGTAAAAATCAATCTAAGCTGGGGCCTAAACATGCGTTGAATTAAATTTAAAAAATAAGATTTTCTGACTAAAACTATGATCATAATGTGCCCTACACATACAATTAATAAAGGTAAATTAAAATACCAAGCGTATATTGAGGCCCAGTTTTGCTTCTTGTGAAATCTGTGGTTTTAGAAAATCTCTACTACTACTTTTCCTTATCTTCACCCAATGGTGCATAGGGCAAGTGCAGTAAATCTTGATCATTTGTTACACGAAGCCAAGATGATAAGTCTTACGCTTCAGCGCTAGTCTCAGGTATCACATATGAAATATTTTCGTGTGAAAATCACATTCAAATAAATATTTTATATTTACCCATCGGGAATCGAACCAGCGACCTCATGCATGTAAAACTCACTGGACTAAAACCGTAGATTTTCTGGCATATTCAAAATATACATATATGACATAAATAATATGGTATACCGAGGCATGACAGTATATTACTATCAGTCGTAAGTTATTTTAAGCATAAAATATTATATAACGTTTCTTCAAAGTTGATCTCAATTGGGTCCCGATTTTTTATTTTTTATTTTAAAAAATTACAATATCTAGAGATTTTTAAATTTTTTTTTACGATGTCATATTAACTATCTAGCGCAGTTTGAAATAGCGCTTTTTCAAATCGTTTGCAAAATTCTCCATTTGGCGCGCATGCGGTGTGACGTCACAGCAATATAGGCCCTCACTACGGAATGAATTTCGCGCCTTTCACGGTGGACGGGTATGACGTAATTAGCCAATAACGGGCGTTAAAAATCATTCGCATTTTCGTGTTTTTAAAACATAAATTTATAAATGAAAACAACATTTTTGATCATTGTGTTTTATATCGTTGGATTTAAAAAAATATATTTATAACGTTTTCAAGGATATTCATGTTATCGGGAAGAACCCTATTCAAAGAGTTTTTCTGTATCTTTTAAACTCAGAAAAAAGACAAACTAACATTTTCCCCTCGAAACTTCATGTTTAACCTTCTGATTCCCGCTGCTTGGTTATTTAGGACTTAGGCGCCTCATTAGAGGCAAAAAATGAAATTCACAAAAAGTTTGGGTCTCGACCCTTAAAAGAATTTTAGACGAAATTGATGGGAAATACGACCGGAAAGCGTTTTGAGATCATTTTACGAGGAAATGCGATTTTAATGAGGGATTCTCTTTTTGCGCTCTTAGTTAAAACCTGCGTTGTTCTTGGAGTTTGCGCAAAATCATTAAAGATGCTGCAATTTTAATAATCACGAAACAAACAATTTTTAATGGACATTTTAAATTAGTTTTTTCATGTTTAGATTCAGGGCTGTCCAATATTCTACTCGGACTCTGCTCGATCCTGGCTCAAATTTTGATTCCAATTCTGACTCAAACTTAGACTCCAACTCTGTCTCAAACATTGACTCCAGCTCCGACTCAAACTTTAACTTCAACTTTGACTTAAACTATGACTCCAACTCTGAAGCATTAAATTCACCAAATCCACAAAATCGGAGCAATCATCGTAAGGAATGGGTCAGTACTGTGAATGAAAACTATATATTATTAATATTCAGATTTTTCACATAAAGAAGGCTTTGAAAAATAATGTCCCATGAATTAATAATCAAGTAACTTTTCAATACAGTCCATTATTCGATAATTCATTGTAATGGTCACCCTATCCTCCCCCCCCCCCTTTCTCCTTTTCCAACTGTTAATCCTTTTGAGCTATTAGCTTCATAAATCATTAACCCTTGGTGATGGCGTAGTGAAGCATGTGTGTAATCTGCATGTCGATTTTATATTTTTGTAAATCTACTATGGTCAAGGTATTTGCATGTTGGTGTAGTGTTGTTGTCCTGACGAAGAGACGGGTTACGTCTCGAAACCGGTAGACAGAAAAGTCGGTGAGTGGTTTTATACAAAAAACAATATTAACATAATATTGAAAATCTACATAGCCTATTCCTTTTGCAAATTTTTTTTATTTTTTATTTTATTATTATTTTTTTATTTTTTCATCATAATTTTACAAGATATTTTAGCATACATAATATTGTATTATTGTTCCCGCAAAGCCGGGGCTTGTCTGCGGGTTACATTACTTTTTTTTGTTTGTTTTTTGTGTTTTTTTTTTTTTCTTTCTTATAGTATACAATGATTTTTAAAGGTGGTTACACATTAATTGTTGAGAGATATTTGTTTAATTTAATTGTTCTGCATTTTGCGCGAACGGTACGGTACGTATAAAATGAACCTGATTTCTATTTTTTTTTTCTTCTTTTATTTTAATTTTTAGTTTTTAAGACGTTATATTGTTATTTTTAATGCATTCCTCACTGGGGGATCCCCGTGCTGAGGAAAGCATTTTACAAGTTAATGTTTTTTTTTTCGGTTGACATTATTTACAAAAAATACAACAAGTTAAACAATATTAATTTACACTCGTACTTGATTAATGTCACTCACTAATACTTTCACTAAAATGGTAGGTAGATGAGGTTCAAATATATTATGAAAATTATTGTTGCAATATCTTGAGTCTTTAGCACACTTTAATACACATCGATATTAAGTTAATTTTTATATGGTGACCATGGTTTCAGGATCCAATGTATAAATAAAAAAATTAATTCTCTTTTTACTACTTCTATTTTCCCTTATCCGTACCTGATGGTGCATAGGGCACCGCATCAGTAATCCTAGTGCCGTGTATCTTGATAATTTATTGCATGAAGGCAAGAGTATCAGTCTTACGATATAGTGCCAGTCCAAGGTATAGTATGAAAACAAACTTTCTTTATTTTAATTTTACACACATAATAACATAATCAACTTTACATAAATAATTTCTAAATAATAATAACTCACCTGTAAAACAAGGAAACGATATTCAAAGTACTGTATTATTAGTCTTAATTATTAATATTAACTAATTATAACTCACTACATTTTTATTCTGTTTCTATAGTAACCTAGATTATAGCTCTCTGTTTTACCAACCATGTTGACTACCATCTGTTGGTAAAGCAGTGGCCCTTTTACTTAAGTACCTACTCCATAGATGGCGCTGAAGAAAAACAAGTATTTCTTTACATAAATATTTCAAATTGACCCCGTCACGCCGGCGTCGCGCGTCGTCGCCGGGTCCATCCAACGGTTAACTAATGACATCCAATGACAGGCCATAAGCTTTGTAAACGCCTTAACTTAACATAAATAATAGATCTCAAATTCTTAAAGAGAGAATTCTCGGGACGTGGGATGCCGTCTCTCAACTGACTTTATTGAATACTGTTTTCCTTAGAACAACTACTCTTCACAAAGATAAACCACTGACTATTATACTGTACCTCACAAATGTACTCGATTATTACGCGAATTGATTCAATTTATTTACGTAAATAGTCGAGCATTAATATATTAATCAAACTCTTAGATTCTAGAGAATTCGGAGGAATCGCTAATGGAGCACTCTTCATCCAGGAATTCTAAAATGAAGTATGGTTCTCCGGAACCACTCAAATAAATGATGAGGATAATAATAAGAGTTTAATGGACTAAAATGGTTTTCGCGTACAACCTCAGGCCAGAAGTTAGACAGGTCGAAAAGCCAAGTTTTTTTGGCTTAAGAGAAATAAAGGAATTTGTCTCGGTGAGAGGGAAACACCCCGGAGCACCGAATCTTACTTAGCAGTTTAAAGATCTTTCGAAACTAGATTACTCTTATAAGATAATAGCATTGAACATAATATTTTAGTAAGACGACAGAAAAACACCAATATTTTTCAAACTATTATTACCTCATCGTACCATATCCGCTCCCAATGCGGAGCATATGGACTCCACAAACCGCCCCCAAGCCAAGCGATTGGCCGCCAGTTCCCGCGCATCCTCCCACGTCAGATCCGCGTCCCTCAGCTCCGACGTAAATTTCCAACGGATTGTCAACAGCGGACGTCCAGGACGCCGAGAACCTAATGCCTTATAAAATAGGCAAGTATGGCATTATTACAGACAACCTCCTTTTTTTTTACTATCTTTCTCCCCTCGTGGTGTAGCGCGTAGGACTACCATGCATGAAATCACAGGTTTGAATCCCAACGGTATCAATATCCTTTGTGGTGTTGTAATGTTTAAATTAAAAAATGTTTTAAAATAAGTCTTATAACCGCAGATTTACAGTTTTATTATTTTTATTAAACTGATTAAAAAGATTTTAAAAATTTGTGTGGTTTTCCTCATGAAAAATTTCACATGTAATTCAAAGTAACTAGCGCTGAAGCGTAAAACTGGTCATCTTGGTTTCACGTAATCATTGGGGTTCAGGTTCTTTCTACAAAAAAACATTTTTAGAGTTAAGCCCGGTTTCCTTAATGCCATAGTTCTATGTTGTAAAAAATCATTGAAAACTTATTAGCATTTATTTTTACAAGATAGAACATTGTGTAAATTTCATGTGTGATACCTTGGACTGGTTCTGAAGCGTAAGGCTGATCATCTTATCTTCATGTAATAAAATGATCAGGGTAACTGCACTTGGTGTACCAATGCAGTTCCTTATGCACCACTGGGTGCGGATAAGGGAAAGTAGTATTACTAGTAATAACTAACAAATATGATTTTGTATTAAGGAAACCGGGCTTAATTCTTGAAATTAATTTTGGTAGATAGACCCTTGTAACCTTAACCGTAACCACCCGAATATATAATATATAAATATATATTACTTAACATGATAGTTTTAACATTATCTTTAAATGAATAGCGTTGTGGCGGAAAACAATGACGTCACGCGCGCGAAGATGACGACGGACGACGAACGCGTACGAACGCGTACGAACTACAATGAGAATCCTTTCGGCCCCTTACGTGAGCGCACGCGTATCTAAGGAATATTATTCCCGCCAACTTTCGAGAATATAAAATCATTTTTTTTTTTAACCATTTTCACCATTCATATTGCAGTTAGTTAAGTTTTAGCATCAGTAGTTAGTTTTTGTGAATAAACGACCATCGTAAAAACGTAAGTACCTGTTTTAACTCTCTCTCTCTCTGTGCACCCACATACTCACGAAATGTACTACTCAATTGGCCACCAACTAGGTGACTAAAGCGTCGATGTTATGATCTGGATTTACAGATAAAAAAAAAACAAGCATTAAACCTATGCTTAGTGGAATACTTAAAATGTAAAGGTGTTATTTAAAAAATCCACTCAACGTTTGAGGGATATTCTAAGAACAAAATATTATTTATAATGATTTCGGAATAAAACTGAAAACCTGAATTTTTAAGCCGCTTACCGAAAAGCCGACGCCGCCGCCGCCGCCGAGACGCTGCGCGGGCGCTGTATACGAAAAAGGTATTTTCAGAAACATTTGCGTCTAAAATAGAAAGCGGTGTATTTAAATTTAAATTCATTTATTTACAATTTTTTCAAAACAGTTAATAGATACTAATATTTGCATCCGATGGTGCATAAAAAACTGCGTTGGTACACCATGTGGAGTTTAACTTGATCACTCTCTTTTATAACTTTTATACTCTTTTTAAGATGATCAGTCTTATGCTTCAGTACCAGTCCAAGGTATCACACATGAAATATTAACATGACCAAATGTAAATAAATATTTCAAGTCAACAACCCCCGACGGGAATCGAACCGGATAATTTACAACATGAAGGCAAGATGACCAGTCTTACGCTGCGGTGCCAGTCCAATTGTAATGTAAAATATTGATGTAAAAACCACATTTAAATAAAAATAAATAATAAATTATTGATATCCTAACAGAGACAGAAACTCTGGAAACGAATGTGGAGACGATTGGAGACGATTGTATAATATGACTTTTTAATCAGAGCTTGAAAAAAAATTTTTTTTTTTCTCACAAAAGTTTTTATAAGTATGGCAGATTAAGTCAAACTGCATAAATCCTTATTAAAATGTGGTTTTTTCATTTTGTTTTCTTCGTGGATAGTATTAATTTGACTAAATACATGATATTTGATGGCAATTTGTAAAAAAATCGAAAAAAACAACAACTTCATACTCAATTTTCTCGAAAACTAAGGGTCAAATAATATTCTACAAAATCGTCTCCAAATATTATGTAGATTCACTAGTTTCCCGCTTGTACATCGAGTTTTGTTACACCCTGTATAACAGAACAGTACGAAATTAAAACCATATTTGCAAACCTGACTTTTTTTAGTTAGTGTATTCAGTAGTGTAATTAATTCAGTATTCCGGTGAGATTTATCTTATGAAATGTTATGTATTACAATAAATAAAATAAAATATGTACATAAAATGGATGCATAAAACATGAAGGAATAAAAAGCAGACGGTTAATTTTTATTGAGCCATTTCTTATTATATTCGTGGCTTAAGAAAAGCTATGCCAAAAGTCATTTCGCAAAGAATTTATTGCCGTTTTGGCTTTATATGACTCAGCTATATATGTCGTATTCCGTAGTTACAAAACCTGGTTTATGTCATGTTGAACAAAAATAAATAGTGAAACATTATGATGAATAGTTAAACATTAAAAATGGTCACAGATTATTACCAAAAGTAAAGAAGTACTTAAAACTTCAAGCTTAACTTCAAAAACAGTCATGCCATTGCATTAAATGAAATGTAAATAGGTAAATTTATTTATTATATTGAAATATGTAGATCGTTGACGTGATTTAGTTAAGGGGAAATTCGAACTATTACTTAAAAAATGAAAAAAAAAAAAAAATTGCATAGTATATTTTCATTTTTTTTAGATCTATGAAATACCTCAATGGGCAATGCCCGTGCTGAGGTATTCATTTACAATACTTTTTTTTCTCTTGTAGGTGTAAAAATGTATAAAGTATTAAACATTTATTTTGGTGGGGTGACCATCTCAAGACACTTCTCTGGGCCCATCTCATAAAGCCACTTTTTCGCAACTGCACAAAATTTATTTTTAGCCTTATCTAATTTTTTTCCAGGTGGAATACAATTGTGAATTCTGGAAGCCAGATAAATGTGACTTCTTTAACCAAATGCAGTTTTCATTTTAGGTGTCACACATAACTAACTCCTTTTGTGTTTTTTATGTTTCCACCATCTACATGTGCATGAACGAGTAGTGCTAAGGCACTACGGCATATAGTTGCCTGACATTAGTTGCCTGACACTAAGGCATATAGTTGCCTGACATTCAGTACGCCTACTCGTTCAAACACCTCCACTGTGGACGTTCTGATCGGGACCCCGAGAAGTGCTTTAAGGACACATTTTTGTGCTATTTCTATTTGATAAATAACTTTTTGGTTTGCCCCACCCCACGTGATTATACCATATTCCAACAATGATTGGCACAATGATAAGTGTAATATTTTAAGTTTTTTTATTATTTAGGATATTACGGATTATTTTCGCCTGGTATACTCGTACTCGTACTTCGTGTGTGACTGGGTATTGAAGCTAGATGACTGATCATCTTACCATTCATGAAATAAAAATGATCAATATACACTGCACTTGGTGTTCCGATGCAGTGCCCTATGCACCATTTGGGTGCGGATAAGGAGAGAGTAGTAGTAGTAGTATAATAGTGTCGTGGTGGTAGAGCGTTTGGCAATCGTGCATGTATAACTTAGCAGTGACAAAATACACTGTAAATTTATATTATGCTACGCTTTGTCAAGGACCGATATAAATTATTGTGAAAAATTTAAAACTCTTCACTCTTTAATTATCTTAGCAACACCAAAATCTGAAAGGCACTGAATTATTGGGCATTCATCAGCTTCTGTGAAAGAAAAATTTGCATAACAATTGCATGCGTACAATATTAATATTCAGTTCCAACATAGATTGATTTTATAACCTCGATATTCAGATTACACAAATACATAAGATTTTTAAAGTATCAAAATGTGTCTTTTTTTCAAATTGCGGTAAGCGTAATTTGAGGAAAAAAAAAGCATTTTTCGTAGGAAAACTACCGCGCTTAAGTTTGCCCAATGAAAATATATTGCTACGAAGTGGAATAAAAATATAAAAAATGGGAAAATTCTGCCACTTAGACAGACACGTGCCGCGCTTTGGTATACGGACATGCCTTCCTGTAATGCGTCAACTCAAAAGGACCCTAAACAAAAATATCACGAATTAAGTTTTCCGGAACACGCGCGTTACGCTGGTGATGTAAATGTATTATTTTTCACGCTAACAAAACCCACTTTGTTTATTTTATTTTATATTTATCACTAGAATACAGATTGAATGACCAAAATATATTTGCCTTGTTCATGGTGGATAATGGATATGCGTGATTGCTAATATTTGACATACTTCTAATAGTTCTAAATTCCCAATGATGTGGGCGTCACTAGATCCCTCCCTAGGACAGTGTTTCCCAACCTGTGGTCCGCGGACCCCTGGGGGTCCGCAAATATATGTATGGGGATCCGCAGTCCACATCTCTGGACCATTTGACAACTTTTTTAAAAATTTTTTGTTTATGGACAGCAAACCAGACACACACTTTTATTAATTTCTAAAAATAACGTCCACTTATAGGCTATCTCTTAACTATCTAAAAAGATTAAAAACATTTATATAAGTACTTACTAAATTATTGTTGCAAGTACCCATTTTGTGCATAGTTGCATATGCAAAACAAAAATAATTAATAAATATTTTATTCGTCGTAAATTACCGGTCGTAATTTTTTTTTTCGTAACTCAATTCGGTAACTTCGGTTAATAATATCTTAAGTGGTTTGCTTAAAAAAATCATGCACAAAAAAGTTATACTATGGTAAGGGTTTGCTGTTTTTTTTTTTACTAAGGGGTCCTTTGAAAATAAGGGGGTGTGCTTGATTTTAGCTAGGGGTCCGCGACTGAAAAAGGTTGGGAAACGCTGCTCTAGGAGACCCTATCGCGCAGCCAGCTCTCTCGCCTTCTCCCCCGCATCCCCGGACTCCGCCGACGTCAGGCCCGCCCCCGGGGACTCCACCGGCTCCGCCGAGTACCTCCGTAAGACGGTCAATCACTTCAGACGGTTTTCCGGGACTTTCCACATACTGCCTGAGACCTTAATGACTGCTGGTTAGTTTCATTATTAGAGCTTGTAATCACATTCAGGAATCCCTCTTATATTCCCCACAAGCGAGGTACAAATATGAAGTGACCGTGAGACCAAGTTCGAGTATCAGGTGGATGTAGAATTGTGTCTTTGGTCTTGTCTCTATATTAAAATGGTATAGGGAAAAGGTAATGGCAACTAATCCGTGAACATAAAGATTTTATAAATTTAGATTAAATATAAGGGAATCCGTGGTCTGATTTTGCATAATTTATATATACAGAAAATATGGTGATTGGCAACTGTCCGTCAACATAAATTTAATTTAATTTTCAGTTTTACTGAAACTTATAATTGAGTGATGAGATAATGTTTTACGCAAAAACGTTATAAAACTGAAATGAAATGAAAAATTCAGGAAATTTACTTAACTCTGTAAATAACAGAGTTTATAATGTTTTCTACTGCCTGGAAAAAAGTATCTATAATTTTAATTATTTCCAATCAAGTTGAACATAAATTTGGTGAATTGATTTAAAAAATAACATGAATTATTTTTGGAAAAACTCAGATTTGAGAATACTCCTACACAGTTTATTTTATTTTTCAGTTTAACATCAAAATAAAAAATGATTGGTTTATGTATTATTTAAACTCTGCATTTTTATTTTAGATGATTTGTTATGATTTCAGTGACAACACGAAAACACAATTTAATTTGTGCTTGGCTGAAGCTGAAATTCCAACCGTCCATGCGCTTTGTAGCTGCAAGACGAATTGGAGTTCTATCGAAATCGTAGTACTTCGCCTAAATAAACAATCGTTGTACTCAGATCCTTTGTTCATAAATTGGGACTGGAATTAATTAAGAATCTTGAATGTACAGCGGCCTCGAGTGAATTCTCACAAAATTGGCGGTTTATAAATCATCCAATAATAATCATTGCTGTGCGCCGTAAGATTGAAACAGACAGGCATGAGATTACCATGAGATTAGGGGGTCCTTAGGCCTAGGCAAGATTCAAATACAATCAACCTTTCACAAACGTTTGGCTGTGAGAAATGTGTGCTCGCGATGGATACCTCAAAATTTGACTGAGGCTCAAAAATAGGACCTCGTTATTTGGTACAATGAAATCCTTACCAGATTCTACGAAGGGGCGTAAAATTTGGTGTGAGACATAATAACAGTTGACGAAACATGGATTTACACAGCAGATTTAGACAGCTACGACTTAAAAAATAACCGTAAATCGACAGTTATAAGGTCTTTCAAGGTAAGCCGAACCTACCAAAGTAGCGCGCGATTGATTGCTTCTTTTTTTTATTAAAACTGGACAAATGGCTACTGTTGCCTTGAAAAATTGTTGCACAGTAAATATTGGTTGGTACACATGAGGCATATAGAAACAAAGGCGGAAGTGGCCACTTTCCTTCGTTTTCTTCGTTGCAATCACGAAATAACGTTTGGTTTAGTTTTGCCATTCTGCCGTTTTTGTTTCCAACAACAAAACTTTAAATCTAAAATTAAAATGGATTAATGCCGTTTTTTTGACAAACAAATATTCTATGGAGAAAATACATAACTTTTTCCCCAAACAAAACTGCATATTTAACTTCATTTTCGACTGCAGGTGGACACTTTTGCCCTTGTTTCTATGCCTCACATGTACACAATCATTTGTTTTTCTGAAATTATTGACGAGCTCCATAAAAATAACCGTAAACGCCGTACTATCTTGCACCTTGAAATGAATAGCTCTTACACGGCCAGGCAGACAAGAATTTCCGAAGGTGAAAAGCGTTTACTTATGAGTCATCCTGCATACAGTCTCGGCATGGCACGCTGTGACTTCTATCTGTTACCAACAATTAAGAAGCAATTACGCGGGCAACGATTTTCATCACCGGAAAGAGTGTGAAAAACATATATCTAAGCTCACCAGGGAGGAGTGGCATAAATGTTATAAAAAGTGATTTAATCGCTTTAAAAAGTGCATTAACGTTAACTGAGAAGTATTAAAGAAGCAATAAATTCAGTTTTGACCATTTAAGTATTTTTTTTTTTTTCAATCCGGAAACTTTTAGTGCGCCCCTCGTATGTAGATATTTTGTTACTACTCTCTTGTGATACCTAGGACTGGCACAAATGCGTAAGACTGATCATCTTGCCCTTATGTAACAAACGACCAAGATTCACTGCACTTGGCGTACCAATGCAGTGCCCCATGCACCATTGTAGATATTTTATTAAAGTCTCCGTACCAGTGCGATATGCTCATGTGAAAAGGATTTAAATTGCACAATTTACATCTGTTGTTTTCTTTTACGAAAACACGTTTCCGTTTTGAATTACGATAAAAAAACACGACTAGAATCTCAAGAAGGAATATCATGTTTTCGTTTAGGAACAAAGGACATTAAGGATAGAGAGAGCTCAGGTAATGTCCCTAGCTTCTAGCCCAAGGCTTGTAGGTACATTGTACAATGGTGGAATATACGGTAAGTACAGAGGATAATAAAAGTGACCATTTATTATTTACTCAAATGGGACATCTTAAGAAGAAGGTAATAGTTTGTATACTTAATTTTGTCAATAATAATTTTTTTCGGCATTACATTCTGCTATAATTTTTGGAAAAAAAACTTGTTTTTATAAAAAAAGTGATTTTTTGTATCGTCGCTAAGTCTATATATGATTTATTTGATACTTCTTTCACGATTGCAGATAAGAGATTTTGAATAGTTTTCTCCGTTCTCTCGCAGAGAAAAGGCGATATAAATAAATAATGAAAACATAACTGAACTTGAAATTTTTATTGCTCCAATAAATTAATCAAGCAAACTAAGAATTACATTATTTGATTATTCATGTATTTACATGAATATCTTGGGAACAGTATTTTAAATATATACGTCTTTAAAGATTTTCAATAAAAATAATTAAAATCGAACAAATATTCGAATATTCGATTGATTCCTATTTTCCAGAACAAGTCATTTATAGGAAAATAATAATAAGTTTATTATCATCATAGTATCATATCTGCTCCCGAAGCATATTGGATTCCCAAACTGCCTCAAACCAAGCGATCAGCCGCCAGTTCCCGGCATCCTTCCAAGTCAAGTTTCACGTCCCGGCAGCTCTGAAGCAAACTGCCGACGGATTGTCAACATGGTTAAGACTCGGGGGGCATATAACAAGATTGGAGAGATTTTTTTTATGTTTAAAAAAAAAAATCTTAATTGATTTTTTATATCGGTTTTCCCAGTGTTTTCTCTCTCCTTTTCTAGGTGGAAGTGGAAGCACTGCAGTGAAATAGCGGCGCATGAGTCGAATTTTAAATGTGTATGATGGAGAATCATAAATATAATTCCTCTAAAAGTCTCGCAGACCTTTCTTGAACGAATCTCTGAATGGACCATTAAAGGTACAAAATAAGAAGGTTTCTTTTTTAACAACTGGTCCCACAAACTGTTATCTGAAATGTTCTAGATATTCATCTAGAACAATTAATACTGTCCTTTTCTTGAGCACTCTCGTCAATTTAGCAGAATATTGCTTTAAATAAAGTTTACAATTATTTATGACTCAAAGTTATTTAACTTTTAAGGTAGACTTTAAATTAAAATATTTCTTTTGTAAATTTCTGTCCTTTACGACTACTTCAAGCAAATATTCAAACGTTGATAAGTAATATCGGTTATTCTAAGAACTTGAACATTACAAGGTCCATAAAAATGCGAAATCGACTATACCGGTAAAACTCATGTAAGGAATTCCAATATTTAATTTTTATTAAAAATAACAGTTTGTATGCCACGTGGTGGAGTGATAGAAGCTTTGGATTACCATGATAAAGTCGCGGAATCAATTTTCCGATGGGATCAATATGACCTATTTTTTTCAAAGTGATATTTCGTACAAAAATATGCGCATTTTACTCGATGAAGAGTAAGACTTCATATTATCTTCTTGAAATAAATTAAATAGATTTATAATACGTACAAATAGGTTACCAGGTCCAAAAATGAAATTTACTGACGAAGTTCCGGATATTTCGGCAAAATCCCGGACATGATGCATACCTACCGTCGCGTCGCGTCGTCGTCCCTAGTCGGCCTAGTCGGCATAGTCGGCCATAGTCGGCATAGTCGGCATAGTCGGCTTATTCGGTGGACTAAGAAAAGGAATAAACTGTCCAAGACTTCTTCTTTAAAACAATATAATTTGAAGAATTATATCGTGAAAAGAATTTTACAAATTAGTTGCTGAAAGCTGTATCAACCAATGGAAAATATAAAACATTTAATCATTGTATACAGGGTGTCACAAAACTCGTAGTACAACCCGAAAACGGTGGAATCTACATCATAATTGGAGTCGAATGTGTAATATGACTTTTTAATCTAAAAGTGAAATATATCTTTTTTTCTTTTCACAAAAGTTTTCAAAGTATGGCAGATTAAGTAAAATTGCTCAAATTCTTATTAAAACGTGTTTTTGAATTATGTTTTCTTTATGAGTAGTATTAATTTGACTAAATACATGATATAACAATTTGGAAAAAAAAATCGTACTCAATTTTCTCGAAAACTAAGGGTCAAATCAAAAAACTTTATTCTACAAAATCGACTTCAAATATTAGGTAAATTCACTGGTTTTCCACTTGTATATCGAGTTTTGTTACATCCTGTATATTGTTTCCAAACTGCTTATTTATTTATTTTTTCTTAAATATAGAACATACCAATTTTTTTACGTGTGTCCTAATATTAAGACTTATAAGTTTGTACAAATATCAAAACCTTAAACATAATTATCTAATATTAATTGAAATATAATTTCTTAATCTAGACTAAAATAGAAACACATTTTTTTATTTTTTATATCTTCTGAAATTCCTTCATACATTTTTACTGCTCGGTGCATCAGAGGATTTTGCGACATAGCTTTTTTCCGAAATGGTAGCCTTAGTTTTAGTTTTTATTTCTAGTTTCATTCATATTCATTTTGATTCAAATATAGTTATTTTTGTCAACTCCCTTGAAAAATACTCTTTTAAAATTTTTTATACAAAAACCATTACTTCATAAATATCAATGTGAAACTGTCATTATATTTGTTTCTTTTAACATGGATCTTATCCTGGTATATCTATTTCTTTGTAATATTATTCGCATTGCCTTGTTTTGTAGCCCGTGAGTTTTTTATCTTCTTCATGGCGAAAAATAAAATACTACTGCAGTAATTTTATATGGGGCACAATGATCACATTTTATATCAATATGCAGGAATCCGCATTAATAAATCTTCGAATTCTTCCCAGAAGTGAAATTTCTTGGGCAATTTTTTTGGTAACATGTTTAGAATTTTGTGGAAAGTTTAGTTTGGAATCTATGATGATTCCCAAGTATTTTATTTAATAGAAACATTGAGGAATTCCGGACAATTTCAAATTTTCCCCTGCTTCCTTGACAGAGGGCCAAAATTCCGGACATGACCGAAAAATCCCTGTCATCTGGTAACCCTACGTACAAATGCGGTGCCTTTTGCACCACTGAATCCTGCAAACTGCTTAACATATTTTACGCCCGCTACTCAAGAATCCTGCAAACTGCTTAACATATTTTACGCCCGCTACTTAGGAATCCTGCAAACTGCTTAACATATTTTACGCCCCGCCTACTTAGGAAGCAAACTGCTTAACATATTTTACGAATCCTGCAAACTGCTTAACATATTTTACGCTCGCTACTCAAGAATCCTGCAAACTGCTTAACATATTTTACGCCCGCTACTTAGGAATCCTGCAAACTGCTTAACATATTTTACGCCCGCTACTCAAGAATCCTGCAAACTGCTTAACATAATTTACGCCCGCTACTTCCGAATCCTGCAAACTGCTTAACATATTTTACGCCCGCTACTTAGGAATCCTGCAAACTGCTTAACATATTTTACGCCCGCTACTCAAGAATCCTGTAAAATTTAACATATTTTACGCCTGCTACTTAGAATCTTGCAAACTGCTTAAACTGAAAAATTACATCAATGTACGAAAGTCGAACCACAGATTATATCGGAGTCCATCCATACATTACGTCACTACTGTAAAATGACGCCCTAAGTACAGTCATTTTGGCGCAGTATTTTATATACGGAACTTTAAAAAATCGTATCTTTATTAATAACACAAAAAAAATTAACAATATTTTGGTTTTGCTTATACACCGTGTCCCACGATGAGACCGCGAAACTCCGGAGGGTGATTGTTCATGGTATTCTGAGAAAAAAATCCTTATAAAGTTTTTTGATCCGGGCATTTTTAATAATTAATTTAAAAAAAGTATTAATAAAAAGCGACTATGTAATACTGGCTTCTGTTTGAAATGCTAGCGGTGGCGGGGTGGCGTGGGCGGGGAGGAGTGGGGGTCCGCTCTGGTCACCGAACGCCTTGCCTTGTATGGACATTCAAAATTCGAATTTCATATCTGAATAGGGTCGCGCTTCGCTTTGCGCTTATTGGTGGAGGTCACGTGGTGTTTAGCCAGTTCAAAAATGGACGGTATTACACGCGTGAATTTTTTATTCATATTTTAATCATTTTTTTAAGAAATTAGAATTGAGTTTTTTGAAAAACTTTATTAAGATTTTTTTCTCAGAATATCATGAATAATCACCCTCTGGAGTTTCGCGGTCTCATCGTGGGAAACGGTGTATAGTTGAATAGTAAAGCTAATAGAAAAAAACACCTTAAAAAAATTTGGAATTGCTTATTGTGAATTATGATTGTGTAATAAATACAATTTTATAACATTACGGTATGTAAATCGTGATGTAGGTGATATTAAACAAGAAAGAATTTATACGAGAAAAGGCTCTAGATTTATATAATATTACTATACCGCAGGCTCTAAGGGTATCCCTAAATGGTTTGTTTTGATCTATATTAAAGAAAATTCTAATATACACAAAGGTAAATCGAAAACAGGATATTTTAAAGTTAAGGCGGTCTCTGTTTACATTTCATCATTCTGGAAAAATAACGTTCAAATGTTTTCCATAAGGTGAAGATGGAGGGAAATTTAATGCAAATATTTTCTTTATCAGAAACCTCTCCTTGAAGATTTTCCACCAAAACTTAGAAAATATTGATAAGGATTATTAACTTGAAATTTTATTTGATTTAATTTTCAATTTTTTAAGTGCTTTTTATTGATAACTACTACTAATACTTTCCAACAATGGTGCATAGGGCACTTCATTGGTACACCAAGTGCAGTGAATCTTGATAATTTGTAACATAAAGGAAGAATGATCAGTCTTACGCTTCATTGCCAGTTCGTATAGGGATTCACTAGAAGGGGGGTTTCCATACAAATTTTCTAAAAAATATACGCTTTCTAGGGTTAATTTCAAAACACCACTTATCGAATTCCACCGTCTAAAGACCTCAGCACTTAGGCCAATACAGGAAACATGGGACGTAGATGTCTAGTGATGTAGTAGATGACTATTGATGACGTAACGAGTGACGTAGTGAGTAACTAGATACCTCAGACACGGAAGTATTTTTCAAGTATGAAATGTCACTTCTCTGAAATTCTTGTTCGAAGCAGTTCAAAGATTCAAATGAAACTTTTTTATTGAAAAATTTAATTGAATATACATGTTTGACATTGACCTGCGACCTCGTGCATGATGACCCAACGCTCTAACCCCTACCTAACCTACCCTTACCCCCACACCACGACAGGGACAAAAAAAATGCCTGCACAAATTTGTAAAGTCTGCAATACTGTTTATTGTTTGAGTTAGAATTTATTTTACAGACCTCCATACTATATATATTATTATTAATAATTATATTATTAAAATCAAGCTCGATTTCTTGGTTCCATTTATTGATTTTATTTACTGACGGCTGTTTCGCCCTATCAGGGCAGTTTCAAACTGGTATGATTTTATAAACAACATTTTAGTTTTAACAACAACATTTTGAACGAATACAAATACTTGTAGACAAATTACTAGATTATACCCATGCTGGGCTGATATCAGATATTATTGATATCTCAACAGAGACAGAGAAACTCTGGAAACGAATGCGGGTTGTCTAGGCGTTTACAGGGCTTATGACCTGTCATTGGCTGGGTTAAGTGGCCACTTGATGTATTACAACATTCCCCATTCCGCCCATCATCTGACAACCATGTATGACAATTTTTTGAAACTTGTATATATGCTGAGTTTGTACAGAAGAATCCACATGCGAGTTGTGTTTTCGACAGATTTTTAATATTTGTAATATTTTTTTCCTATAGTGACATCTGTTGAGATGATAGATAAGCATTTTTTGGCAATCTAACTTTATTGGTGTAGGTGAGCTTCATCCGAACTTGATTAAATGTGAATGGGAATGTTGTAATACATCAAGTGGCCACTTAACCCAGCCAATGACAGGTCATAAGCTCTGTAAACGCCTAGATAACCCTCATTCGTTTTCAGAGTTTCTCTGTCTCTGTTGAGATATCAATAATAACATTTTATTTATTTAGAGTGTGTAAAATAATTGTACGCGAAAACTGGATTTCACCCATTCCGGGCTAACATTGAATTCATCATCATCATACCATATCCGCTCCCTATGCTGAGCATATGGATTCCACAAACTGCCTCTAGGCCAAGCGATTGGCAGCCAGCTCCTGTGCATCCTCCCAAGTCAAGTCCACGTCCGCAAACTGCCGACGAATTGTCAACAGTGGACGACCAGGACGCCGAGAACCTGATGCCTTGTAAAATAGGCAAGCATGGTTAAGGCTCTCGGGATGCATACGTAGTATATGGCCTAGCCAGCCAACATTAAATTACTATTTGATATTTCATCATAATTCGAAAAGAATCTCACTTGCAATCATAAAGGTTTCTGCTAAAACGCTTAGCAATTTTCTCAATGGATGACAGAGATTCACTGTATATATATACAAGTTCTGATAATTGGCTGATATGGATGTCAAATACTAACGAAAAAGAGGAATGTTGTAATACATCAAGTGGCCAGTTAACCCAGCCAATGACAGGTCATAAGCCCTGTAAGCGCCTAGATATCCATATTCCCTTCCAAACTTATCGTCTCTGTTTAGATTGTTATTGTAATTGGTATGATTTTAATAATATGAAATACCGTTGATCAATACACCGTGTCATTTTTGTAGACAGATTCGATTATATTGTGTGAGTTATCTGAAGCGTATATGGCGACCCGCACAGGTGGCGTTTCGCACAGATATATCGAAATAATCCCCTACCTAGAACGCTCATCCCCGAGGATTTAACTCAACAGGTGAAACATGCGAAAACTTATTATCTACTACTACTACTAATGTTTCTTCACTTTCCTTTATCCGCACCCGATGGTGCATGGTGCACTGCATTGGTACACCAAAAGCAGTGTATCTAGATCATTTTATTACACGAAGGTAGGATGATCGGTCTTACGCTTTATTACCAGTCCAAGGAATAAAACATGAAAATCACATGGACATAAAATTTCATATTTACCCCCTACGGGAATCGAACCCGTGACCTCATGTACGGCAGCAAAATGCGCTACCATTATGCAAACTGCACAAGAAAATGAACAGTGTTGATCCGTATAAAGTGGGCTTAAAATGTTGTTTTCTATCGTGTGGACAAAAGTAATTGGGTTTTTTCTTAAGTACCCGTATAAAGACACTATTTTGTTTTTTTAAATGTTTTTATTCTGGGTTATTGGATATGTGTGTGAGGGCGAAGAAGATGTACGAACGTGTGTATGGAGTACGTCTGCTGTGCACCGGGGGCGGGGTATTCCTAGTCAGGGCATAGAGAAGCCAACATTGTTTTGTGATAATAAACCCCATATAAACGTCGGCCGTGTTTACATTATATGTATTTAAGCCCCCTATAAATACATCACAGTAATAAACCTTACACCGCCACCTGGTTTTATCAAGTATTTCCAAGGATATTTTGCTCTTCCTGGTGGCCCTTCATCGTCTGCTCCTGGTTCTGGTCAAGAATCCCATCAAATTAGTGAGTCTTCTTCCAAAGCCTATACCGTTATATACACCGTGTAACAAAACTCGACGTACACGTAGGAAACCAGTGAATCTGGATCATCTGAGGAGTCGATTTTGTTAAATTTTCTTTTTTTATTTTACCCATAGTTTTCGAGAAAATTGAATAAGAAGTTTTTTTTTCTATTATTTTCTACAAATTGTTATCAAATTAATATAGTCATAATTAATACTATCCATGAATAAAATCAATTAAAAACAGCATTTTAACATGATTGTGTGCAATTTCACTTAATTTGCAGTAGGTACTAGTGAAGACTTTTATGAGAAGAAAAAAAAAATTTTTTTTTAACCTAGATTCAAAAGTCACTACACATTTGACTCCAAATATGATGTAGATTCACCAGTTTTCGGGTTGTACTACCATGTAGATAAAATCCGCATAATTCACCTCAAGAAATGGTTAATATTGTGAATGAAGTCTACATATTTATACAGCTCTCTCCCTTTGCGATTGTAGGGGTCAACCAACCATATAAGAGTACCTACCTCAAGGGGCAAGGGAAGTAGACTTCCAAGGTTATTTTAAAAATCTTCAACTATGTTGATAATCACAAATCAATCAAAACTAAAAACAAATGTGTTTGTTATCAGCCGTAGCTAAGGAAACCGCGCGCCTGCGCTTTATGTCTGAACAGTTTCAAATAGTTAAGTGATAACAAACTTTACTTTAATGCACAAAGAACAGGAATCAAACCTTTCCAAGAATGAAGCCCTTATTCCTACATAAATTATTATATTTCAATAGTTTCAAAAATGCAGATTAATAAAAGTCTTTACCTTGTCAGGATTTAACACTTATTTTTATTCTCTTAAAAATTGTTTACAAATTGAACTATGCCGTTAAATATTATTTAATTATCACTACCTAACTCACTATAGCGAATATTATTTACAAATTTAAATTAATTGATTTTTTAATAATTAAATATATACACTTTTAGAGAAAACCAAATTACAAGAAGAAATTATTGCGATTTTAGAATTACTAGTATCAGACCAGTATCAGAAAATATCTACAATTATGGGACCACTGACGAAGAACGAAAGAGAGCGTTCTCTTGTAATATTAAATATGACGTCATCAATTTTGAATTTATAATAGTCGTTTTTTGAATTTCCTCTTGTAGGTAGGTACTTATCCACACGATTATTCTGTATTTTGCGTGAAGGGAACGGTCGTATAAAATAAGCATTGCCAACAAATATGGATCCTTAAGATTTATTAAATCAGATGCATCAGATCTAGCAACTCGTAGCTCTTTCGGCAACTCATTTCATGCTTGCGGTTAAATGTATTTTATCTCACATAATACAGCATAATGCCAACATCTCTAAATACCACAAAAGAAGCTTCTAGAAAATTCTGAAAAAGGAAAAAAAATAGACGTGGAGAGGTTTTTTCATGTGATGAATAGGAAGATATCAAAGAAAAAGGAGGGATAAGTTGTGAAGAATGTTTAGAAAGAAATACTTCGGCTTTGAAAAAAAAAGTATTCAAATAACTTTTTGGATATTCATATTCAATAAAAGATTCACCTGTTTTATTTTGACAGCGTACAGGTGTGTTTTTATTTAACTTTTCTATAATTCATTTTTAGAAGTTATATAAAAAGAGTTTTTTGGGCTCACACGCATAAGGTCACAGGTTCAATTTGTATTTTTAAAAATGTATTTTTCTCATAAACATATTTCATATGTGACTGGCGCTGAAGCGTAAGACTGATCATTTTGCCTTTATGTAAAAAATTATCAAGATTCACTGCACTTGATATAATGCACTGCATTTCCTTATGCACCATTGGGAATGGATAAGAAAGAATAGTAGTAATAGTATTTGTATATTTAAGAAGTATGTTTCTAAAAAAGATGGAAATGTGGATAAGGACATTGAGAGAAGGGTTAGTGCCGGAAACAGAGTTAATGGTGCCTTGAAATCAATAGTGGCAAATGACAACTTATCGAAAGAAGCAAAATTGGCAGTACACAACGGAGTTCTGGTCCCAAACCTTATGTATGGTAGTGAAGCATGGTGTTGGAAAAATAGGGTTGAAAGTAGGCTGAATGCCGATCTCCCAGGCGAATGTGTGGTAATACTATGTATGATATGTGTACAAATGTCGAAATTAGAGCAGAGTGCAAGGCTGAGACAAGCGTTATCGACAAAATTAAGAAAGGGCTTTTACGATGGTTTGGGCATGTGGAGCGAATGAGTGATGAAAGAACGGCTAAAAGAAGTTTAAATGCAAGTGTGCCTGGATGTAGAAGCCGCGGAAGGCCGGGAAAGACATGCCATGACCAAGTAACGACAAGTACTTGAAAGTGGACATGTGAAAAGTCGGAATAATCGGCGTATGTGCATGAGAAGATGTATGAATGTAGAGGAAGCAAAGGTAGTATGTCAGGACGGAGTGGTATGGCGTTCTATCTTCGATGGTTAGTTTGTTAGTTAGTTAATCTATGTGTGTTGTCATCTAACCTTCGTGTAACAAATGATCAAGATTCACTGCACTTAGTGTAGGTACCAATGCAGTGCTCTATGCACCATTGGGTGTGAAGAAGGTAGAGGAATGTATTATGGTATAATAATTATGTATAATATTTATAATTATTATAATTTGCTTTTAAAAATGTTTTTGTTAGTTTCCGTAATGAAATTAAAACTCCAATTTGAATAAGACTCAGTTAAAATAATTTTGCTAATTACATTTTAGTTTTTTCCCTTTGAGTTTAGAGTTTTTTGTAATGCGATATTCTTGTTTTTCGCTTGGTCCTTCTATGGGATTGTTGAAATCTCAAAGCGTATTTAATATAAATCGTATTTTATTCTTTTCTCTCATTTCGCACTCATGCTGATAAAAAAAGAACAATAATACCTTAGTAATGAAGGAGAGTTAAAAAATTACAAATTTTGCAAAACAAAGCTATGCGTATCATATTGAAGTGGTTATAATATAAGAAGTAATACAGTATTCATAATAAGTTAACGAGAGTGCTAAGTGCTAAGTGTATTAATAATAAAGTTAACGAGAGTGTGTTAGAGATAGCTAAGTTTAAAAATGTATAATGTTAGGATAAGAATAGTTAGGAAGTGATAGAGTGTAATGTAAATAATTAGCCTATGTAAATTTATATAGAACTAAATAAATATAATAATTTTAAAAAGTATTGACCATTTAACCAAAACGTTCAATTTCGAGCGAAATATACATAGGTATCAAAACAACAAGACGATCGATATCGTCCAAAAAACATTAAATGAACGCTTAACAATTAAAGTCTGCTAGTAAGTAATCAAGTTCGGATTCGAACCTTACTTACACCAATAAAGTAGATCGCCCAAAAAAAAAAAAAAAAATGCTTTAACAATATTCTCAATAGATGTCACTATAGAGAAAGAATATTAAAAATATTCAAAATCTGTCGAAAAAAACAACTCGCAAGTGGATTGTTCTGTACATCTTATATATATACAAGTTTCAAAAATTTGTCATACATGGTTGTCAGATGACAGGCGGAATGGGGAATGTTGTAATTACGTCAAGTGGCCACTTAACCCCAGCCAATGACAGGTCATAAGCCCTGTAAACGCCTAGATAACCCACATTCGTTTCCAGAGCTTCTCTGTCTCTGTTGAGATATCAATAATATCTGCTTAACAATTAATTTGTTAAAATGAAATGTTTATAAATACATACAAATAAGTTATGTGGGCATGTGAGAAGTCGGAATAATCGACGTACGTGCCTGAGAAGATGTATAAATGTGGAGGAAGCAAAAGAAGTATGCCAGGACAGAGTGGGTGGGGTTCTATCCTCTCTGCCTACCCCTTCGCGGAAATTGCGTGGTTAGTTAGTTAGTTCCAAAGTGAGATTATAGAGATATGGCTTCCCTTGACGGCATGGAGTATTAAATTTGATTCATTTTATCCCTGGCCGCTTTGCATTAAAACTTCCAAGTCATTGATGGAATATTTCGATTTGTCTCTCCTCCAATGTCCCGTTTTCAGGATGATGTTAGCGCTAACGCGATTTGGATGACCTAATTCTTTACAATCTCTTACTTTCTCACCATCCATCGATTGCTTTTGAATTTAAGTTAGATTTTCATTTGGAAAGTGTAACTGCAATATTTAGTCGCCATTTTTTAGCGGTATACAGTTATTTTCTGATTTCATAAAATTTCTTTTCATTATGTGATCTATTTTTCTTGTATTTTTCTTTTTTTGGGCTTTTCTCCTAACCTTTTTTGTAAATCCCCAGTATTATTTTTCGAACATCCTTTTATTCTTGGTCATCCCCCTTTTCCCATCCTTTCTTATTATTTCAGGCACTGTGTATGTGTATATAACTTCAACTGTTACTTCTCAAAACCCCGTATTGGTCATGCAAAGTAATGTTCCAGATCGTATATTATTAAATTCTGTAACGACTGTGTTGGTTTTATAAAAAAAAATATTTAAAAAAAGGAGGTATATTACAAAATAATATGTAGGCTACCAATTTTGGTAATACCGAAAACGTTTCGATTAGAGATGTAGGTATAGAAATTTATACATGTAACGAATGCTGGCGGCATGCTTCCCACGAGACCCATTTATATTATCGGCAATTTTTTCTAAATAATTCTTAAAAAACGAGATAAAACACTAATTATTTTACTATCAGGAAAAGAAAATGATAAAGGTACCTGTAAAAATTATTGCGTTAATTTCAATGTTACGAAAAATGGAGCGTTTTAGTTTAAAAATGAACGAGATTTGGTTTTTTTCTTCATATTATACTTGAGGAATGACACTAGCCGGAAGAGAGTTAATGATAAATAAATATACCTAATTATTAATTATTAATGGTGCATGGGGCACTGCATCACGTGTTAATGAATATTTCATGTTGACACCTTATGGAAATCGAACCCGCGACCTCATGCACGGTAGCCGAATGCGCTACCATTATGCTGCGAGGTGGATATATACCTACTTACAAGTGTTAAACACAAATCAGATCCGAATATATGATTTATTTTCAACCTTTTAATTAACATACCTTATACTATTATGTAAGATTTATTAAAATTTTGATCCATACGAGTACGCCATGAGTATCCCAAACGCTTTAATTTGCAATTCCACAGTTTTCCCAAGTATTTTTTTCTATTAGCTTCACTATTTAACTAAGCGAAAATGAAAAAAAAATTTTTTCGTTCTGTTATTAGTGAAGATATAATTTTTTTAAATCCCATATATCAAATACCGCGCCAAATGACTGTACTAAGTGCGTCATTTACAGGAGTGACATCATGGCGTTCTTACTATAATCTGTGGTTCCGACTTTCCGTACTTTGGTGTAATTTAATTGTTTATTGAATAAATTTGATCTATTATCATGTATTATTTATTTTATTTATGAATTCAATTGAAACGATCATTATTTTTAATGAATATACTCAATATGAATATACCGTCAACTTAACTTTCAGATATACTATTAACAGCTGTTCTAGGGAGACGGAATGGCGGCCATCTTGTTTTGCGATAGAAGCTTGTACGAAGATTGAATTTCATACTAAATTGACATGAGACGCTGTCCACTTGCTTGAAATGTGGCTACTTGAAATGCAAGGAGAGACGTCATTGTTTACGGTCTTGAAATGAATATTATTTTACAATTTTTTCATTTATTTTTGCGTGCATTTTTGAGATATTTCAACTTGATTCATTTTTAAATATTCGCGTGTACACGAAAACATTTTTAAAAGTCAATTCCGGGTTGGGCCGGAATTCCTCATTATATGATATTCTAAGCCTTGACTACGGGTTTATAT